>WIXP02000142.1:0-11478 GCA_009739505.2 Apolygus lucorum
CTCCTCTATTCATTAGTATGGGAGACATGCTCTAGCTGTGGTAACCAAATACGTATAATGAACCGACATTATGACGCCTCTAAATTGATAAATTTGGTAAAAATTCGATAGATTGTTATAGATATTACCAGCAATGAGACGAATTGAAACGATTTTCAGGCTCCTATATTCATTAGTATTGGAGACATGCTCTAGCTGTGGGTACCAAATACGTAATAATGAACCGACATTATGACGCCTCTAAATTGATAAATTTGGTAAAAATTCGATAGATTGTTATAGATATACCAGCAATGAGACGAATTGAAACGATTTTCAGGCTCCTATATTCATTAGTATTGGAGACATGCTCTAGCTGTGGTACCAAATACGTAATAATGAACCGACATTATGACGCCTCTAAATTGATAAATTTGGTAAAAATTCGATAGATTGTTATAGATATACCAGCAATGAGACGAATTGAAACGATTTTCAGGCTCCTATATTCATTAGTATTGGAGACATGCTCTAGCTGTGGTACCTAATAGGTACTAATGAACCAGCATCATTACGCCTCTAAATTCATAAATTTGGTAAAAATTCGATAGATTGTTATAGATATACCAGCAATGAGACGAATTGAAACGATTTTCAGGCTCCTATATTCATTAGTATTGGAGACATGCTCTAGCTGTGGTACCAAATACGTAATAATGAACCGACATTATGACGCCTCTAAATTGATAAATTTGGTAAAAATTCGATAGATTGTTATAGATATACCAGCAATGAGACGAATTGAAACGATTTTCAGGCTCCTATATTCATTAGTATTGGAGACATGCTCTAGCTGTGGTACCTAATAGGTACTAATGAACCAGCATCATTACGCCTCTAAATTCATAAATTTGGTAAAAATTCGATAGATTGTTATAGATATACCAGCAATGAGACGAATTGAAACGATTTTCAGGCTCCTATATTCATTAGTATTGGAGACATGCTCTAGCTGTGGTACCAAATACGTAATAATGAACCGACATTATGACGCCTCTAAATTGATAAATTTGGTAAAAATTCGATAGATTGTTATAGATATACCAGCAATGAGACGAATTGAAACGATTTTCAGGCTCCTATATTCATTAGTATTGGAGACATGCTCTAGCTGTGGTACCAAATACGTAATAATGAACCGACATTATGACGCCTCTAAATTCATAAATTTGGTAAAAATTCGATAGATTGTTATAGATATACCAGCAATGAGACGAATTGAAACGATTTTCAGGCTCCTATATTCATTAGTATTGGAGACATGCTCTAGCTGTGGTACCTAATACGTACTAATGAACCAGCATCATTATGGCCTCTAAATTCATAAATTTGGTAAAAATTCGATAGATTGTTATAGATATACCAGCAATGAGACGAATTGAAACGATTTTCAGGCTCCTATATTCATTAGTATTGGAGACATGCTCTAGCTGTGGTACCAAATACGTAATAATGAACCGACATTATGACGCCTCTAAATTGATAAATTTGGTAAAAATTCGATAGATTGTTATAGATATACCAGCAATGAGACGAATTGAAACGATTTTCAGGCTCCTATATTCATTAGTATTGGAGACATGCTCTAGCTGTGGTACCAAATACGTAATAATGAACCGACATTATGACGCCTCTAAATTGATAAATTTGGTAAAAATTCGATAGATTGTTATAGATATACCAGCAATGAGACGAATTGAAACGATTTTCAGGCTCCTATATTCATTAGTATTGGAGACATGCTCTAGCTGTGGTACCAAATACGTAATAATGAACCGACATTATGACGCCTCTAAATTGATAAATTTGGTAAAAATTCGATAGATTGTTATAGATATACCAGCAATGAGACGAATTGAAACGATTTTCAGGCTCCTATATTCATTAGTATTGGAGACATGCTCTAGCTGTGGTACCAAATACGTAATAATGAACCGACATTATGACGCCTCTAAATTGATAAATTTGGTAAAAATTCGATAGATTGTTATAGATATACCAGCAATGAGACGAATTGAAACGATTTTCAGGCTCCTATATTCATTAGTATTGGAGACATGCTCTAGCTGTGGTACCAAATACGTAATAATGAACCGACATTATGACGCCTCTAAATTGATAAATTTGGTAAAAATTCGATAGATTGTTATAGATATACCAGCAATGAGACGAATTGAAACGATTTTCAGGCTCCTATATTCATTAGTATTGGAGACATGCTCTAGCTGTGGTACCAAATACGTAATAATGAACCGACATTATGACGCCTCTAAATTGATAAATTTGGTAAAAATTCGATAGATTGTTATAGATATACCAGCAATGAGACGAATTGAAACGATTTTCAGGCTCCTATATTCATTAGTATTGGAGACATGCTCTAGCTGTGGTACCAAATACGGTAATAATGAACCGACATTATGACGCCTCTAAATTCATAAATTTGGTAAAAATTCGATAGATTGTTATAGATATACCAGCAATGAGACGAATTGAAACGATTTTCAGGCTCCTATATTCATTAGTATTGGAGACATGCTCTAGCTGTGGTACCAAATACGTAATAATGAACCGACATTATGACGCCTCTAAATTGATAAATTTGGTAAAAATTCGATAGATTGTTATAGATATACCAGCAATGAGACGAATTGAAACGATTTTCAGGCTCCTATATTCATTAGTATTGGAGACATGCTCTAGCTGTGGTACCAAATACGTAATAATGAACCGACATTATGACGCCTCTAAATTGATAAATTTGGTAAAAATTCGATAGATTGTTATAGATATACCAGCAATGAGACGAATTGAAACGATTTTCAGGCTCCTATATTCATTAGTATTGGAGACATGCTCTAGCTGTGGTACCAAATACGTAATAATGAACCGACATTATGACGCCTCTAAATTGATAAATTTGGTAAAAATTCGATAGATTGTTATAGATATACCAGCAATGAGACGAATTGAAACGATTTTCAGGCTCCTATATTCATTAGTATTGGAGACATGCTCTAGCTGTGGTACCAAATACGTAATAATGAACCGACATTATGACGCCTCTAAATTGATAAATTTGGTAAAAATTCGATAGATTGTTATAGATATACCAGCAATGAGACGAATTGAAACGATTTTCAGGCTCCTATATTCATTAGTATTGGAGACATGCTCTAGCTGTGGTACCAAATACGTAATAATGAACCGACATTATGACGCCTCTAAATTGATAAATTTGGTAAAAATTCGATAGATTGTTATAGATATACCAGCAATGAGACGAATTGAAACGATTTTCAGGCTCCTATATTCATTAGTATTGGAGACATGCTCTAGCTGTGGTACCAAATACGTAATAATGAACCGACATTATGACGCCTCTAAATTGATAAATTTGGTAAAAATTCGATAGATTGTTATAGATATACCAGCAATGAGACGAATTGAAACGATTTTCAGGCTCCTATATTCATTAGTATTGGAGACATGCTCTAGCTGTGGTACCTAATAGGTACTAATGAACCAGCATCATTACGCCTCTAAATTCATAAATTTGGTAAAAATTCGATAGATTGTTATAGATATACCAGCAATGAGACGAATTGAAACGATTTTCAGGCTCCTATATTCATTAGTATTGGAGACATGCTCTAGCTGTGGTACCAAATACGTAATAATGAACCGACATTATGACGCCTCTAAATTGATAAATTTGGTAAAAATTCGATAGATTGTTATAGATATACCAGCAATGAGACGAATTGAAACGATTTTCAGGCTCCTATATTCATTAGTATTGGAGACATGCTCTAGCTGTGGTACCTAATAGGTACTAATGAACCAGCATCATTACGCCTCTAAATTCATAAATTTGGTAAAAATTCGATAGATTGTTATAGATATACCAGCAATGAGACGAATTGAAACGATTTTCAGGCTCCTATATTCATTAGTATTGGAGACATGCTCTAGCTGTGGTACCAAATACGTAATAATGAACCGACATTATGACGCCTCTAAATTGATAAATTTGGTAAAAATTCGATAGATTGTTATAGATATACCAGCAATGAGACGAATTGAAACGATTTTCAGGCTCCTATATTCATTAGTATTGGAGACATGCTCTAGCTGTGGTACCTAATACGTAATAATGAACCGACATTATTACGCCTCTAAATTGATAAATTTGGTAAAAATTCGATAGATTGTTATAGATATACCAGCAATGAGACGAATTGAAACGATTTTCAGGCTCCTATATTCATTAGTATTGGAGACATGCTCTAGCTGTGGTACCAAATACGTAATAATGAACCGACATTATGACGCCTCTAAATTGATAAATTTGGTAAAAATTCGATAGATTGTTATAGATATACCAGCAATGAGACGAATTGAAACGATTTTCAGGCTCCTATATTCATTAGTATTGGAGACATGCTCTAGCTGTGGTACCTAATAGGTACTAATGAACCAGCATCATTACGCCTCTAAATTCATAAATTTGGTAAAAATTCGATAGATTGTTATAGATATACCAGCAATGAGACGAATTGAAACGATTTCAGGCTCCTATATTCATTAGTATTGGAGACATGCTCTAGCTGTGGTACCAAATACGTAATAATGAACCGACATTATGACGCCTCTAAATTCATAAATTTGGTAAAAATTCGATAGATTGTTATAGATATACCAGCAATGAGACGAATTGAAACGATTTTCAGGCTCCTATATTCATTAGTATTGGAGACATGCTCTAGCTGTGGTACCAAATACGTAATAATGAACCGACATTATGACGCCTCTAAATTGATAAATTTGGTAAAATTCGATAGATTGTTATAGATATACCAGCAATGAGACGAATTGAAACGATTTTCAGGCTCCTATATTCATTAGTATTGGAGACATGCTCTAGCTGTGGTACCTAATAGGTACTAATGAACCAGCATCATTACGCCTCTAAATTCATAAATTTGGTAAAAATTCGATAGATTGTTATAGATATACCAGCAATGAGACGAATTGAAACGATTTTCAGGCTCCTATATTCATTAGTATTGGAGACATGCTCTAGCTGTGGTACCAAATACGGTAATAATGAACCGACATTATGACGCCTCTAAATTGATAAATTTGGTAAAAATTCGATAGATTGTTATAGATATACCAGCAATGAGACGAATTGAAACGATTTTCAGGCTCCTACATTCATTAGTATTGGAGACATGCTCTAGCTGTGGTACCTAATAGGTACTAATGAACCAGCATCATTACGCCTCTAAATTCATAAATTTGGTAAAAATTCGATAGATTGTTATAGATATACCAGCAATGAGACGAATTGAAACGATTTTCAGGCTCCTATATTCATTAGTATTGGAGACATGCTCTAGCTGTGGTACCAAATACGTAATAATGAACCGACATTATGACGCCTCTAAATTGATAAATTTGGTAAAAATTCGATAGATTGTTATAGATATACCAGCAATGAGACGAATTGAAACGATTTCAGGCTCCTATATTCATTAGTATTGGAGACATGCTCTAGCTGTGGTACCTAATACGGTACTAATGAACCAGCATCATTACGCCTCTAAATTGATAAATTTGGTAAAAATTCGATAGATTGTTATAGATATACCAGCAATGAGACGAATTGAAACGATTTTCAGGCTCCTATATTCATTAGTATTGGAGACATGCTCTAGCTGTGGTACCAAATACGTAATAATGAACCGACATTATGACGCCTCTAAATTGATAAATTTGGTAAAAATTCGATAGATTGTTATAGATATACCAGCAATGAGACGAATTGAAACGATTTTCAGGCTCCTATATTCATTAGTATTGGAGACATGCTCTAGCTGTGGTACCTAATACGTAACTAATGAACCGACATTATGACGCCTCTAAATTCATAAATTTGGTAAAAATTCGATAGATTGTTATAGATATACCAGCAATGAGACGAATTGAAACGATTTTCAGGCTCCTATATTCATTAGTATTGGAGACATGCTCTAGCTGTGGTACCAAATACGTAATAATGAACCGACATTATGACGCCTCTAAATTGATAAATTTGGTAAAAATTCGATAGATTGTTATAGATATACCAGCAATGAGACGAATTGAAACGATTTTCAGGCTCCTATATTCATTAGTATTGGAGACATGCTCTAGCTGTGGTACCTAATACGGTAATAATGAACCAGACATTATGACGCCTCTAAATTCATAAATTTGGTAAAAATTCGATAGATTGTTATAGATATACCAGCAATGAGACGAATTGAAACGATTTTCAGGCTCCTATATTCATTAGTATTGGAGACATGCTCTAGCTGTGGTACCAAATACGTAATAATGAACCGACATTATGACTCCTCTAAATTGATAAATTTGGTAAAAATTCGATAGATTGTTATAGATATACCAGCAATGAGACGAATTGAAACGATTTTAAGGCTCCTATATTCATTAGTATTGGAGACATGCTCTAGCTGTGGTACCAAATACGTAATAATGAACCGACATTATGACGCCTCTAAACTGATAAATTTGGTAAAAATTCGAGAGATTGTTATAGATATACCAACAATGAGACGAATTGAAACGAATTTCAGGCTCCTACATTCATTAGTATTGGAGACATGCTCTAGCTGTGGTACCTAATACGTAATAATGAACCGACATTATGACTCCTCTAAACTGATAAATTTGGTAAAAATTCGATAGATTGTTATAGATATACCAGCAATGAGACGAATTGAAACGATTTTCAGGCTCCTATATTCATTAGTATTGGAGACATGCTCTAGCTGTGGTACCAAATACGTAATAATGAACCGACATTATGACGCCTCTAAATTGATAAATTTGGTAAAAATTCGATAGATTGTTATAGATATACCAGCAATGAGACGAATTGAAACGATTTTCAGGCTCCTATATTCATTAGTATTGGAGACATGCTCTAGCTGTGGTACCAAATACGTAATAATGAACCGACATTATGACGCCTCTAAACTGATAAATTTGGTAAAAATTCGATAGATTGTTATAGATATACCAACAATGAGACGAATTGAAACGAATTTCAGGCTCCTACATTCATTAGTATTGGAGACATGCTCTAGCTGTGGTACCTAATAGGTACTAATGAACCAGCATCATTACGCCTCTAAATTCATAAATTTGGTAAAAATTCGATAGATTGTTATAGATATACCAGCAATGAGACGAATTGAAACGATTTTCAGGCTCCTACATTCATTAGTATTGGAGACATGCTCTAGCTTTTTTTTGTTAACAGCCTGATGATTGCGAATGCACCTCTCTCAGTTTTGCTTGGTTCGTTGCCTCATGGGTCTTCTCTTCCTGAATATATTGTACTATCTTCGGGTTCTGTAGATGTGGCTTACAACGAGCTGAGGCAATTTAAGCATGACTTGTTGGAATTCTGTCTATCTGGTATAGAATCTACATTGATTTTGGTAAAAGCTCCATTCAATCATCTTCTTCCGGACTGGTCCATAGTGAATAAGTCAATTTTTAAATTGAATACATTTTACAAAAACTATCAGACAGATTCAGCTTTGTTAAATTCGTAGATACTTGTTTTATTGATAAGAACATGATTCGTGCAAAATCCCCCGAACCATTCTATAATAAGGATGGAAGAAGGATACTTAGTGGGCTGATCAGCCGGTGTGTCATGTCAATTGTACCTAAAAATTCTCCCATAATATTGTCAGATATTGATTCACCCACCATTAGTGATTCCTGACTATGCCGATCTGATAATATATCGAGATCAGACGGGTTCGAAACTTTCCAGGCTAATGTTTGGAAAGATTCTAACCCAGATGCTGGGATAGAAGGGAGCGTATATTCACCAATCGTTCCTAGTAAAGCTATATCGGCAAACTATGTTAAAATGCGTCATGAGGAATTGATTTGTATGCATCTAAATGTTTGCTCCCTGAGAATAAGTTGAATGTCTTGGACTCTTATCTTCACTCCTTGAATCACAAAGTTGATGTTATTTCTATAAATGAGCACTGGTTAGATGCTGATGAAGTAAACTTTATAAATATTGAAGGATATGAAATTGGCCCCTCCTATTGTAGGCCAATGATGGAACATGGTGGTGTTTTATTATTGGTGAGGAGTGGTCTGGAGTTTGTTGGTCTTGATAATGTTAATAAGCTTTCGGTGTCTCGTGTTTGTGAGATAGTGGCGGTTCATGTTATTGCTATTGAGTCTGTTTTTGTTTCGATTTACCGTTCACCGGGCGGTAATTTTTCTAAATTTTTAGAGGTATTGGCAGCTGCTTTACCCATAATTTTTAAATTTGAGAGAGTCACTGTTTTGGGAGACTTTAATGTGTGTGCTCTCGAAGACACTTCAAATTTTCAGAAGTTGAGTGGACTTTTTGGTTCTTTCAATTTCCATTCCTTGGTTAGGGAGCCTACTAGAGCGCGTAGATGTATTGATAATATTTTTGTAAACTATGAAACTATAACTAACAGCAAGATTCTGGTCAGCAGTGTTTTTTTTTCTGATCATTGTGCAGTTTTTCTTCGCACACCGTTGCCAGCCAAATACCTTGGAAATAAAGTAAATGAGATTCGTCCAGTTACAGATGCGAACCTTGAACGATTCGAATGCAGTGTTTTTGCAGTTGATTGGAGTTTTATTTACGACGGTGAATTGGGAATCGATTTGAGATGGAACCAGCTCATCCACATAATTTCGGAATTGGGGTATGCAACTATCCCGAAGAAATTAGTCAAAATGGGATTCAAATCTTATAAGCCTTATGGCAATAAAAAGTGGTTTGATGATGATCTGAGAAGGATGCTGATTGAGCTTAATCATCTCAAAACCCAGAGGAATTTGTTGGGGGATGCAAAATCCGATTATCAATATATTATAAAGCGTAATAAGTACAAAACTGCAATTAAGAATGCGAAATGTAAATCAAATGAAAAGCGAATCTTTGACTCTGGAAATCCAATTAAAATGATGTGGTCTTTGATCAATGAAAATCGAAAAACTGGCCACAGTACTCAAAAAGCATCCCCGGAAATTTCTGCAAATGACTTCAATCTATATTTTTCCTCTATTGCGAGAAAAACTGTGGAGAACTTGCGTCATTCGGGTGGGAACCCATTGCAGTTTGAGGTTCGAGATGTTAAGGTCCCTTTTGACTTTCGTAAATTGTTTCCCAGTGAGGTGCTGAGTTTAATTGACTGCCTGAAGAATTCAAATGGATTTGACGTTTATGGTATATCTGTTCGAATGGTCAAAGCTATATCACTGGCTATCATTTTCCCATTAACGCATCTCATTAATGAGTCGTTGGAGTGTGGCATATTCCCAGCTGCTCTGAAGACGGCCGAGGTGGTCCCGTTATTTAAAAAGGGCAGTAGATCTTGTGTAGAAAACCATCGTCCAATCTCTAAATTACCTGTTCTATCCAAGATTTTTGAGAAAGCAATGAAGCGCCAGATAAATGACTTCTTCGAAGATAATAAGTTGTTTTCTGATAATCAATTTGGATTTAGGAGCTCTAGATCGACTAAGGATGCAATTTTGCGTTTCTGCAATTTCGTTTCTGATGCCTTTGAAAGTGGCAATTTTGCTTCGGCGGTCTTGGTGGATGTGGCTAAGGCGTTTGACTGTGTACCTCATTTGCTCTTGGTACAGAAGCTCAAAAAGTATCATTTCTCTGAAAGATCTCTTCGTTGATTGAGTCGTATCTAGTAATGAGAACCCAGGCTGTGCGTCATAATGGACTATCTTCTTTCTCGGAAATTGAGTATGGAGTCCCTCAAGGTTCGGTCCTAGGACCGATTCTTTTTCTCATTTTTATAAATGATTTGCCTGATTCCATACATGACTTCTCTGTGCTGTTCGCGGATGATACTTCACTTCTGTTGACGGACCTCGATGGTGAGACATTGACAACAAGATCTGCCCAAGCAAAATCTGATGTGACCGCTTGGTTTCGGATGAATGGCTTGGCCGTAAATGAGGCTAAAACTAAAAATATTTTCTTTGGTTCGAGGAGCCTGTCTTTCTTTGAAAATAATACGCAGCAAGTTAATGTTCTGGGAGTTCAAGTGGACCCAAAGCTTAATTGGAATGCGCACTGCTTGAGCTTGGCAAACCTTTTGAATAGCTCCACATTTCTGATCCGTAGACTTGCTGATAAATTGTCAGGAAAAGCAGTCCTTGCAGCATTCCATGCAGTCTTTCTTAGCAAAGCTTCCTATGCTATTGTTTGCTGGGGTCATTGTCCGTCAGCTAAAATTATTTTTGGATGTCAGAGAAGAGCACTCCGAGTTGTTTCAGGACTCAGTTACAGAGCTGACTGCAGAGAGGCCTTCATTAATTTAAAAGTTTTGACAATCCCTGCTATTTACATTCTGGAATGCTGTGTCTACATACACTCAAATATTCATAAGTTTCACACTGCATCTCACAACTATGGTACTAGGAATGTTCTAGCTTTGACAGTTCCGTTTACCAGGTTGAACTGTTCTAGAAACGCTACCAGATGGTGGGGGATTAAATTTTATAATGCGATCCCGAATGAACTGAAAGAATTTGAAAAAAATAAATTCAAGCAGAAAATTGGTCTTTTCTTGCGCGAACTTGCTCCCTATACATTCGATGAATTTTTTGAAGCTATTAAACAAGCTAAATCTTATTCTTAATTTATTGATTAATACCTTAGTTATTTTATTGTATGACGTGCTGCTGCCTGAGGAACATTTATCAAAGTACTCAGTTCAGTTAAGCTTATATCTATGTAGGAATTTATTTATTTATTAATGTGATGTTTTGTGATAATAGTAACAATGCTGTGATATTAGGATAGGGTATGTGATACAACTATAGGGTATAATTATTGTTTTCATTTGAGTGGTTTTTCTGTTATTTATTGTAAGTATTTTAGATTTTTTTGAAAATTTTATTTGATCTTTCAATTGCTTTTCTAGTCAGTTTGTTTTTAGTCATGATCATTGTTACCACTCTTATTAAATTGTTGATTCCTCCCGTATGTGGGCGTTGGCTGCGGGGTCTGGGTCGGGGGGTCTTGGCCGGCCTGGGGGCGGCCCCCTTGATGGTTTTCCCCGTGCAACGTTTGCACCGCAGACAAGACCGTTGCCCGGTATGGGTACACGGTCCGGGAGCCGCCATGGTGGGTGGGTCCGGGCCCGGCTGGGTGCCTTCCGGCTGGGCTCCGCTGTCTTCTGGAGGATGTGATCGTTCTTTTTTTTTTTACCCGTGTGCCCTTTCTAATGTCCCATTGTTTTGTTTAGCCCTATTACACTGTTATGTTTTGTTTTATATTTATATTTTATTGACTATTGTCGATGCACTTTGTGTGGAGTGCAAATAAAAGAC
>WIXP02000143.1:0-22857 GCA_009739505.2 Apolygus lucorum
TGAGCTGCCGCTCAGCGAAGCTCTCTTTCCCCTTTCAGGCCACGGAGGCTAATAAGTCCTGATTCACCCCCCCGGAGAGAACCCCAGGCCATAGAGGCCAGTAAGCCCTGAAGTACCTTGAAGGAACCCCAGGCCGTAGAGGCCAGTAAGCCCTGACGTACCTTGGAAGCAGAACCAGGGCCGTAGAGGCCAGTAAGCCCTGAAGGAAGCAGCAGTTGGAGAAAAAATAGCCCCATAGCCACCACTCAGAAGGGCGTGGCCACTCACATGCCCTCCCACCACCTTGGGGCAAAACACCAGACCATCTGATTGGTCAGGCAGGAGAAGAAGACATCCCCACCTCAGAAATGCAGTCATGCCAACAGGAAATTGGTGTTGAACAGTTGGACAGCCTGGGAGAGAGAAGCAAAAGGTCCATCTAATGACCTGGAGCTTTAGGTCCCGAAGCCACAGCCTAGCCAGCTAGTCCTGAAATCTTCTCCCTTGTCTTTGACGCGATTCTCCCCCAAACTGTATCGACCCCGTATCGAACTGCCCTCCTGCCTCCAATCAGTCTTTGAAAATAGGTTTTACCTAGTGAGTGGTGACCATTCAAGTGATCTGATCAAGTCCCGACTCCCTGGAACCGTATTGCCCGCGGATCGCGTACGCGCCCAGTCCTGACCCGGCTCTCCCCTCAAGAACTCTCATCGCCGCTCATCGTGTATCGGACTCGCTACGGTAACCCGTCACGTGAGTGAACTGTGTCATACTACTTATTGGCCAATAGTAGGTAGAAGTGAAGAGTACTCAGTAACATTAAGTAGAAAGTATCGAGGAACTGGAACATTGCATCTAGAACTAAAATCAAGTCTTATTGTACCTGTAACGCCTAGCATAAGCGGATCTGTATCGCCTAGTCAAGTTAATCTAAAGTCACATTTGCCTTTTGGAGTAGCCCTTCAGGCTGTATCGGGTCGTGGACCCTCTAAATTCGAGTCATTCTTGCAATAAAACACATTTTACTTTACTCACTTTCGTTCAGAGTCTACCTGGTTCATGGTTCTGTTTCACAAATACGGGTATCGATATAGGTATTTCAAATCACTTGCAACAACAATCAGTACTTCATTAAAATCTTATTCAGAATCGATACCACAAAGTACAACAGGTAACAGTAAAGGTATTTAAAGGTATCTCCAGTGTATCGCAGCCTCATCTCCCAAACTGCATCGGCCGAGCTACCCCCGAAGTACATCAAAGCTAAGTATAACTTTTCTTACTAGCCTAAGTGTATCGGTATCGCAGTTTGCATTTTCTCCTTTCTTTGCAACCCGTTACAGCTTTTATTTACAAGGAACCATTTAAATCGTAACTTCAACCCCCGATCGAGCCAATACCCTCGCCCAAAGGCTTACAAATTTGGTGGCAGCGGGTGGGATTCCTGCAAGCGCGAACCCGACACTGTATCGGACTCGTAAATTTCATTCCTCGAGTCCGGTGTATTGGCGGATCGCGTGTGGTGGCGCCCTGCACGAACCCACAGACAAAAATATTTGTGCCTAGGGTATCGGCCGATCCGATTTGCTAAAAGTAGTGAAACAGAACCAAGGGTAGTAGGTAGGTAGGACACCTAACGGTAACACCGAAAAGTGGGTCGAACCTCACCACTACACCGACATTCCAACAAACTGTGTCGTCACACAGGAACATTCAATACCAACCGTATTGCTATACGGGAACAGATAACCACTAACACTAGACTGAACTATAAGACAGGAACTGTGACTGAGTCGGAACCTACCGTAACGGCTGTGCTGTGTTTACCTATTTTCGTATCTTCACAAGTGAAACATGGTGCTTTCGGATATCGAGGATGAGGAGGAACAACAGCCCTTCAACAACAAGGAAGCGGTTGATACGCTAACCGAAACGATGAAACAAATGAATGTACTACTGAAACGGTATCACGAAACAACCCAGGACGGTGACAAAGATGGAGTTCCCCGTTCATTGCTACTGGAACTGGAACCGTGGGACCCAGATACACCGGGGTCGCTGAGTGTCGGGTCGTTTTTTGCGAATTTCGACACTGTAACCACTGGGTTGTCACAGAAACAGAAGATGAGACTCTTAAGAACCAAGACAAGAGGTACTGCGAAGCAGTTCTTAATTGACAGGGACGATACCCTTGACTATGATAACGCATACGAGGTGATCCGCGACGAGATGATGAACTGGTTCATGCGCGAGAACCCCCAACATGCGGCCGCCCTACTCTGGACCATCAAAAGGAACACCTCGGAAACCCTCCGTCAGTTCGCCGATCGGATCAGAGGACTGGCTCGATGCGCCGTATTGGAGGAAGGAACGCACCTTGATCGTCATGAGAAGCGGGAGTGGGTCGAACGAAAAACCCTGAGCGCCTTCGTGAGGGGTGTCGGAAAGAAAATGAGCGCATTCTTACTAACGAACCGACCTACATCGCTGCGTATTGCCCTGGAACGAGCGGAGGAACTGGAAAACACCCTAACTGAAACAGAAGAGACAGAGGAACGTTGGGAACTTGCGGCCGTATCGGGAGATCCGAGGTGCTATAACTGCGGAGGAACCAATAATTTTGCCGCTCGATGTCCCCGTAAGGACCAACCGGTACCCCGTCGGGAACAACGAATCGGCGACGACCGCCGTAACAGGTGGAACGGCGACGACCAACGACCAAGAACGGACGAACGACCCGCACCTCGATACCCCTGTATCTTTTGCGCCGCAATGGACCATTTTCCCGTGGACTGCCCCAAGAGCCCACAGAGAACCATATTTTGTAACTTTTGCGGATCGCGGGAACACTTGGAAGAAAACTGTCCCCAGAAACGGAAGCTACTACCTGTATCGCAACCGATTGCCGAACCCAAACACGTAAATGAGGTCAACCGTTACAAGCCCCAAGAACCGGCCGAACTCCATGTAACGGCCGTGGAACGCCCGATGGTTCGCACCCTCAAGGTGGAAGTAGGCCTCGGAAACGAAACAAGGAACATGCTAATAGATACTGGAGCCGCCCTATCGGTATTGGCTAAGCCGGTATCGGGAATCCCGATGGTACCAACAAAAATCATGGCATGGGGAGCGGATGGGGCTTTATTGCCTTTCGCCGGAGAACAGTGTATCGACACCCGTATCGGGAAACACCGTTTCAAGCACACTTTCCTTGTGTTCGCCCGGAAAGGTGCGACCCTCGATTTACTGGGACTCGATGTACTGAGACGAATCCCTATAACGTTTACGACTGGACCAACGATGGGAATGAGAACAGAAGACGACGCCGAATGGAGGAACTCGGACCCCTTGTATTGCGACTTGGGCAGCATCGGGGTGGTATCGCAGCTCGGGAGGGGGGAGGAAACTGGGTCACCGCGCCTGAGCCTTCGTGAAAGCGCCGACACAGTCCTCCCTAGCACCTTTCGGGTTGTGATGACTCACCCCTCACCCCCCCATCCTCAGAGTTCGGGGGAACGGCCGGTAGTGACCTTCGAGGAGCGCTTCCCAACCGAGACCGCCCTTGAAACATCGATGACCGAGACCTTGACCCAGCTAGAAGAGTGGAACGCAACCGTCCCGTCCGAGGTGACCGCCGCCCTGTGCGCCAGCCCCGATCCACCAACGGTATCGGTCGCGGAAGGGTTCACGAATGAGATAGGATTGGACCAAGTATCGCCGGGTGTATCGCCCCTCAATAACATAGAGGAACACCCTGGAACGTACGGTGTATCGCCGGGTGTATCGCCGGGTGTATCGCCCCTCAACACCATAGAGGAACACCCTGGAACGTACGGTGTATCGCCGGGTGTATCGCCGGGTGTATCGCCCCTCAATAACATAGAGGAACACCCTGGAACGTACGGTGTATCGCCGGGTGTATCACCGGGTGTATCGCCCCTCAACACCATAGAGGAACACCCTGGAACGTACGGTGTATCGCCGGGTGTATCGCCGGGTGTATCGCCCCTCAATAACATAGAGGAACACCCTGGAACGTACGGTGTATCGCCGGGTGTATCGCCGGGTGTATCGCCGGGTGTATCGCCCCTCAATAACATAGAGGAACACCCTGGAACGTACGGTGTATCGTCGGGTGTATCGCCGGGTGTATCGCCCCTCAACACCATAGAGGAACACCCTGGAACGTACGGTGTATCGCCGGGTGTATCGCCGGGTGTATCGCCCCTCAATAACATAGAGGAACACCCTGGAACGTACGGTGTATCGCCGGGTGTATCGCCCCTCAACAACACAGAGGAACACCCTGGAACGTACGGTGTATCGCCATCAGAAACGCAAGATCATGCCCTCAACGGGGAAGAGAACTACAAATTTGGTGGCAACTACAAATATGGTGGCCACGAAGAGATTGAGGCAGAAAGTATACCGTTTAACGAAATCGAAGAAGACGAGGACCTTGATGAGATGGAGTTACAGGTGGCTACCGTACGGAACGGACAAACTCCAATAACGTTGAACCAAGGCGCCCCCGACTTGTCGGGAGGAAGACGACAAAGGCCTATCAACGTGGTATCTACGAGTGGATGTAACCCCTTCCCGAACCCTAACCACTTGGACAATGATGAGGTTGAAATGGACGACTGGGAATTAATTCCAACGGATCAGTGGGACGAGCCTCAACCCGAATTAGGAGCGGCAATCGAAACCAAGATCTCCCACCTAAAAGAAGCGGATCGCGAGGCGGCCAGGGCTACTCTCCTGAATTTTAGGGAATTGTTTCAACCGCCAACCAACGCGGGGTGTAGTCTCGAGGTTTACCACGAGATTACAACCACCCAACCGGAGGTAACGGCACAAAAACCCTACCCCATACCGCATGCGCTGAGAGAGGTCGTCGAAAAGCAGCTGAAAGATATGCTGGAAGCGGGGGTAATTAGCGCCTCAACCAGTCCCTGGTGCGCTCCCGTTCTTCTGGTTAAAAAGAAGACGCCGCCAGGTGAAGAGCAAAAGTGGAGATTTTGCACGGATTTTCGACAACTCAACAAGATAACGAAGGGGGACGCTTACCCGATACCTCGCCTTCAAGAAACATTGGCTCTCTTAGGTGGCTGTAAGTGGTTCACGACCATTGATTTACTGTCCGGGTACCACCAGATACCAGTACATCCCGATGCAAAGGAAAAGACGGCATTTTCGGTCTTGGGAAGACACTTCGAATATGACAAAATGCCTTTTGGGCTAAAGAATGCCCCAGCGACCTTTCAACGGGTCATGAATAATGTTTTAGATGGAGTACTAGGGAAGAATTGTCTGGTGTACCTTGACGATGTCATCATATTCTCCGCCACCCGAGAAGAGCATCTGGAACGCCTGCGAGAGGTTTTTGAGCGCCTACAGGACGCCCGGTTGCGGGTAAACCTGGCCAAATGTGACTTCCTTAAAACAGAGGTCCGTTTCCTCGGACATTGGGTGACCACGGAAGGAATTTACACGGAACCTGAGAAGACCCAGGCGGTTCGCGATTTCCCCGTACCAACGTCGTCTTTGAGGCTTCAGTCCTTTTTAGGACTGGCCGGATTTTACCGGAGATTTATCCCGAATTTCGCCACCATCGTCACTCCATTGACTGACCTACTTAAGAAGACAGCCCCATTCGAGTGGACCGAAACCCACCAAACCGCATTTGACGAACTGAAGAAACGTCTTACCGAGGAGCCAGTGTTGGCTTACCCCGATCTCACAAAACCGTTCGTTCTTGCAACGGACGCGTCGGGAACAGCCTTGGGAGCGGTGTTGTCGCAGGAGCATGACGGAGTGGAGAAACCAGTCGCATATGCGAGTCGGAAGCTCAATCCTGCGGAGACACGATACTCGGTAACCGAAAGGGAACTACTCGCAGTAGTGTGGGCCATAAGGCACTTTCAAGAGTACCTGCTGGGTCAGCCATTCAAACTACAGACAGACCATATGGCACTGACAGCAGCCATGAGACTGAGAGACCCCACATCCCGTATCGGTCGTTGGGTCTTACGCTTGGCCGAATACGACTTCATTCCAAGGTACCGCCCCGGAACGGCTATGAAACACGCGGATGGTCTGAGCCGAATGGATGTGGCCGCACTGACTTTGGAATTCCCGCGGAACCTGATGATAGCGGCGCAGAATATCGACTCCTGGGTCCAGACCACGGTAATCTTCGAGAAGGGAGGGAAGACGAGGCGCAACAATGGAGTGCTGGAGACACAAGTCCGGCTTGACGGAAAGGACGAGTGGGTGCCGCTTATGCCCGTATCCTTGAGGGAGTGGCTGTTGGACCGATGTCACCGGAACGAGTGGTCGGGACACCCTGGAGCTGAGACAACCGAAAAACTCGTTCGGAAGCTAGGATTCTGGCCGCACTTGTCCAAAGACGTCAAGGAATACGTGAGGAGGTGCGAGACTTGTCAACGCCGGAATACACCAAACGGTCTTCGCCATCCGATGCAGAAACCCCTCTTGCCCGATAGGCCGGGTCAGATTGTAGGTGTAGATTTCGTAGGACCAGTCACGTCCGGAACTACACAGAAATACATCCTGACCGCCATCGACCACTTCACGAAGTACGCAGAGGCTTACCCCGTGTCCGATTGCACCGCCAGCACCGTAGCACGAATCCTCGCAACCCGTTACATACCAGTCCACGGCGTCCCGGAAAGGCTAATCTCGGACCGAGGAACCGCGTTCACGGCCCGGTCGACGAAGGAACTGTGTACCAAATGGGGGATACGCCAAGTCTTTACTACGGCATATCACCCCGAGGGGAACGGGGTATGTGAACGTTTTCACAAGACCCTCGCCAACATTCTGTCAAAAATTATCAGAAAAACCACTGCGTGGGAGTCAGCCTTGCCGATTGCCCTCGCCGCATACCGATCCTTACCGCACAAGAGCACCGGGTTCTCTCCAAACTTCTTGACCTTCGGAAGGGAGATGAGACTACCGAACGAAACGTTCCAGAGCATCAAAGACCCCAACGAGGATAGCACCGGCCTGAAACAGCTACGAATAGCTCGCAACGCTGCGATCCACTGCCTTCATCAAGCCTGGAAAAAGAGAAGTGAACTCATCAACGCCCGACTGGCAGCCAGATCCTTCAAACCCGGGGACCGGGTGTATCTGAAGGAGATGCCACCACCAATCGGAACCGCACGCAAGCTCTGGAGTCCCTGGTCAGGCCCTTGGGTCGTGACGAAGAAATATACGGACGTGACATACGACATTCGGGACGTGGCTGACATAAAATGTCAAACTGTACATATAAACCGACTGAAGCCCGCCTTCACATCTGGTGTTCCCGATGGAGCGTTTATGGAGCAATTAACCGAATTGGAAAAAGAAAAACCCATAGTTACGCTCCCCCAGCTCGACGACCCAGAGAGAGAAACATCCGAGGACCAGAACCTGATGGAGTGGGTAACCGAAACACCAGGCAGCGGAGATGCGACGGCTATAGAGTCGCCCGACACAACAGCAGGAACCACGGACACTGACCCGAGTCCAGCTGGACCCTCAGGTTCTAACACTAGGAGAACGCTGGAGAGTTCCACGACTTCTCCGTTGACCATGACGACGCCCAATCAAAACGATCTATGGGATCAAACGACAGAGTCTCCCGACACACCACCCAGCGAGAGAAACAGACAACCCGTTGCCTCGTCGTCGCAGCAACCAGAAGCAAACGGCCACCAAGAAGCGGAGAACGCTGGGGACCGTCCGCCGCCGAGGTACTCACTACGACCACGAGTGCCGGTAAATTACAGCCAGGTCCGTGCGGGAAAGTGACGACTTATTGACTAACTATAACTACGACTATGACTAAAACTTACCTGACACACCACGAACACACACACACATACACGAACACGTACAACACCTGAAAACATATACAAGGAAACAACATGAACATATACAAGTTAGATATTATAATACAAAAAGCAAGAATGATACTCGAGAAGGACCCTTCAGGTCAACCAGTTAACAAGGACCCTTCAGGTCAACCAATTAACCAGGACCCTTCAGGTCAACCTCCCAATGCCCACAGACCCGGAAAACCCTATTACTAGGCCCTTCAGGCCTAATAATAATAACAACATAAATGCATACTGAGACACTCACCATGCTTCAAGCCTGGATTGAGCCAAAAATGCGCTGGTTCGCAATGAAGTAAATGCCGTATAATTTGAGGGCCAAATACTATCAGGGGGCAATTTGTGATTTGTAGGATGACGCACCGCCACCTAAAGGACCCTCGAGTCCGGAAGGGACCCCCTCCACCTGATGAAGACGTCGCGGGAATCCACCAGTACATCGCCCGCCATACCGCCCGTTTAAACGCGATTCCGCCTACCGTCGTGAATACCGCGGAGCCCCAATTTGACCCCAAGTTTACGATGCCCACCCTGGCGACAATGATAAAATTTATGCTACGAACTGGCGAATATCACGCAAAAGCCATTTTAGCGGATGCGGCCATGGTCTCCGTGACAGAGCTTACCAAGACTCTGTTGGTTTATCGTCGAATTTCCCAGGAGAGGGATGCACTACTGGAAAAGCAGGACGAGTGGATCAAGGAAAAACAGACCCTCCTAAAAGCGGTGTGCGAGCACGAGCACCTCGACGCAGCGCCGGTACAGGTAGCGGCGGAGCCACCCGCGGCGAGGATCGAGCTACCTGAGACCAATCCAGCGCCCTTGCCTGACCTGCCCTCAACGACACCAAGGGAGACCCCACCACCCAACATGAAGCCGAAGAAGCTGAAGGAGAGAGATGGCTCCCCAACATCGTCCTCATCTTCGTCGTCGTCCGACTCCTCCACCTCATCCGATTCCTCTACCTCCTCGGATTCCTCACCCGACTCCACAACCAGTCGGGTCGAAAGGAAGAAGACCAAGAAGACGAAACGAGGCAAGGGCAGCACCAAAGGCCAGTCACCACCCACCGAGCCACAGCCCTCCACCTCTAGGGCGCGCACACCATCACCCATAGAACCAGAGGAGATCGTGATATCAGCAACCCTGCCATCCCCGACAACCAGCTTGGAGGGACCTCAGGATGTGGACGCAATCGCTCCCCCGCCAGTCACCAGTCTCGAGGCATCGCCAGGAACCAGGCCGGAGTTTGCGACGTGGATGGCGACCCCCCTGCGTACACCGAAGATCCAACTCCGCAGATGCAAGGACCCGCGAACCGTGTCGCCACTGGTCCTCCGACTGAACAGGTCGTCGGCCAAAAAAGGATCAGTGGTATGCCCTGTTTGTACACGTCCGTGCCAGCAACTTGTCAAGTTTCGCTGCACGGCGTGCAAAACATTCTGGCAGAGGCTGAGGAAATCTCACGAAGCCCAGCGAGAGTTGCCGACCTGCTCAGAGGATCACCAAGAACAGCGACAACCTGCGACCTGCCCCGGCTGCCGTCGATATAAGTATGAGGCAGGGCTGCGACGAGCATACCCCTCGCAACCCTTGCCCATACCCAGCGTCATCGAGGACGACGCTGGCTCCCGGAGCGGTGGGGGATGTGAGCTGCTGCTCAGCGAAGCTCTCTTTCCCCTTTCAGGCCACGGAGGCCAATAAGTCCTGATTCACCCCCCGGAGAGAACCCCAGGCCGTAGAGGCCAGTAAGCCCTGAAGTACCTTGGAAGGAACCCCAGGCCGTAGAGGCCAGTAAGCCCTGACGTACCTTGGAAGCAGAACCAGGCCGTAGAGGCCAGTAAGCCCTGAAGGAAGCAGCAGTTGGAGAAAAATAGCCCCATAGCCACCACTCAGAAGGGGCGTGGCCACTCACATGCCCTCCCACCACCTTGGGCAAAACACCAGACCATCTGATTGTCAGGCAGGAGAAGAAGACATCCCCACCTCAGAAATGCAGTCATGCCAACAGGAAATTGGTGTTGAACAGTTGGACAGCCTGGGAGAGAGAAGCAAAAGGTCCATCTAATGACCTGGAGCTTTAGTCCCGAAGCCACAGCCTAGCCAGCTAGTCCTGAAATCTTCTCCCTTGTCTTTGACGCGATTCTCCCCCAAAACTGTATCGACCCCGTATCGAACTGCCCTCCTGCCTCCAATCAGTCTTTGAAAATAGGTTTTACCTAGTGAGTGGTGACCATTCAAGTGATCTGATCAAGTCCCGACTCCCCTGAAACCGTATTGCCCGCGGATCGCGTACGCGCCCAGTCCTGACCCGGCTCTCCCCTCAAGAACTCTCATCGCCGCTCATCGTGTATCGGACTCGCTACGGTAACCCGTCACGTGAGTGAACTGTGTCATACTACTTATTGGCCAATAGTAGGTAGAAGTGAAGAGTACTCAGTAACATTAAGTAGAAAGTATCGAGGAACTGGAACATTGCATCTAGAACTAAAATCAAGTCTTATTGTACCTGTAACGCCTAGCATAAGCGGATCTGTATCGCCTAGTCAAGTTAATCTAAAGTCACATTTGCCTTTTGGAGTAGCCCTTCAGGCTGTATCGGGTCGTGGACCCTCTAAATTCGAGTCATTCTTGCAATAAAACACATTTTACTTTACTCACTTTCTTTCAGAGTCTACCCTGGTTCATGGTTCTGTTTCACAAATAACGGGTATCGATATAGGTATTTCAAATCACTTGCAACAACAATCAGTAACTTCATTAAAATCTTTATTCAGAATCGATACACCAAAGTACAACAGGTAACAGTAAAGGTATTTAAAGGTATCTCCAGGTGTATCGCAGCCTCATCTCCCAAACTGCATCGAGCCGAGCTACCCCGAAGTACATCAAAGCTAAGTATAACTTTTCTTACTAGCCTAAGTGTATCGGTATCGCAGTTTGCATTTTCTCCTTTCTTTTGCAACCCGTTACAGCTTTTATTTACAAGGAACCATTTAAATCGTAACTTCAACCCCCGATCGAGCCAATACCTCGCCCAAAGGCTTACATCTATAACAATCTATCGAATTTTTACCAAATTTATGAATTTAGAGGCGTCATAATGTCGGTTCATTATTACGTATTTGGTACCACAGCTAGAGCATGTCTCCAATACTAATGAATGTAGGAGCCTGAAAATCGTTTCAATTCGTCTCATTGCTGGTATATCTATAACAATCTATCGAATTTTCACCAAATTTATCAATTTAGAGGCGTCATAATGTCGGTTCATTATTACGTATTTGGTACCACAGCTAGAGCATGTCTCCAATACTAATGAATATAAGAGCCTGAAAATCGTTTCAATTCGTCTCAATGCTGGTATATCTATAACAATCTATCGAATTTTTACCAAATTTATGAATTTAGAGGCGTAATGATGCTGGTTCATTAGTACCTATTAGGTACCACAGCTAGAGCATGTCTCCAATACTAATGAATGTAGGAGCTTGAAATTCGTTTCAATTCGTCTCATTGCTGGTATATCTATAACAATCTATCGAATTTTTACAAAATTTATCAGTTTAGAGGCGTCATAATGTCGGTTCATTAATACGTAATTGGTACCACAGCTAGAGCATGTCTCCAATACTAATGAATATAGGAGCCTGAAAATCGTTTCAATTCGTCTCATTGCTGGTATATCTATAACAATCCATCGAATTTTTACCAAATTAATGAATTTAGAGGCGTCATAATGTCGGTTCATTATTACGTATTTGGTACCACAGCTAGAGCATGTCTCCAATACTAATGAATATAGGAGCCTGAAAATCGTTTCAATTCGTCTCATTGCTGGTATATCTATAATAATCTATCGAATTTTTACCAAATTTATGAATTTAGAGGCGTAATGATGCTGGTTCATTAGTACCTATTAGGTACCACAGCTAGAGCATGTCTCCAATGCTAATGAATGTAGGAGCCTGAAAATCGTTTCAATTCGTCTCATTGCTGGTATATCTATAACAATCTATCGAATTTTTACCAAATTTATCAATTTAGAGGCGTCATAATGTCGGTTCATTATTACGTATTTGGTACCACAGCTAGAGCATGTCTCCAATACTAATGAATATAGGAGCCTGAAAATCGTTTCAATTCGTCTCATTGCTGGTATATCTATAACAATCTATCGAATTTTTACCAAATTTATGAATTTAGAGGCGTAATGATGCTGGTTCATTAGTACCTATTAGGTACCACAGCTAGAGCATGTCTCCAATACTAATGAATGTAGGAGCCTGAAATTCGTTTCAATTCGTCTCATTGTTGGTATATCTATAACAATCTATCGAATTTTTACCAAATTTATCAGTTTAGAGGCGTCATAATGTCGGTTCATTATTACGTATTTGGTACCACAGCTAGAGCATGTCTCCAATACTAATGAATATAGGAGCCTGAAAATCGTTTCAATTCGTCTCATTGCTGGTATATATATACAATCTATCGAATTTTTACCAAATTTATGAATTTAGAGGCGTAATGATGCTGGTTCATTATTACCGTATTAGGTACCACAGCTAGAGCATGTCTCCAATACTAATGAATATAGGAGCCTGAAAATCGTTTCAATTCGTCTCATTGCTGGTATATCTATAACAATCTATCGAATTTTTACCAAATTTATGAATTTAGAGGCGTAATGATGCTGGTTCATTAGTACCTATTAGGTACCACAGCTAGAGCATGTCTCCAATACTAATGAATATAGGAGCCTGAAAATCGTTTCAATTCGTCTCATTGCTGGTATATCTATAACAATCTATCGAATTGTTACCAAATTTATCAATTTAGAGGCGTAATGAATGCTGGTTCATTAGTACCTATTAGGTACCACAGCTAGAGCATGTCTCCAATACTAATGAATATAGGAGCCTGAAAATCGTTTCAATTCGTCTCATTGCTGGTACATCTATAACAATCTATCGAATTTTTACCAAATTTATCAATTTAGAGGCGTCATAATGTCGGTTCATTATTACGTATTTGGTACCACAGCTAGAGCATGTCTCCAATACTAATGAATATAGGAGCCTGAAAATCGTTTCAATTCGTCTCATTGCTGGTATATCTATAACAATCTATCGAATTTTTACCAAATTTATGAATTTAGAGGCGTCATAATGTCGGTTCATTATTACGTATTTGGTACCACAGCTAGAGCATGTCTCCAATACTAATGAATATAGGAGCCTGAAAATCGTTTCAATTCGTCTCATTGCTGGTATATCTATAACAATCTATCGAATTTTTACCAAATTTATGAATTTAGAGGCGTAATGATGCTGGTTCATTAGTACGTATTAGGTACCACAGCTAGAGCATGTCTCCAATACTAATGAATATAGGAGCCTGAAAATCGTTTCAATTCGTCTCATTGCTGGTATATCTATAACAATCTATCGAATTTTTACCAAATTTATCAATTTAGAGGCGTCATAATGTCGGTTCATTATTACGTATTTGGTACCACAGCTAGAGCATGTCTCCAATACTAATGAATATAGGAGCCTGAAAATCGTTTCAATTCGTCTCATTGCTGGTATATCTATAACAATCTATCGAATTTTTACCAAATTTATCAATTTAGAGGCGTCATAATGTCGGTTCATTATTACGTATTTGGTACCACAGCTAGAGCATGTCTCCAATACTAATGAATATAGGAGCCTGAAAATCGTTTCAATTCGTCTCATTGCTGGTATATCTATAACAATCTATCGAATTTTTACCAAATTTATGAATTTAGAGGCGTCATAATGTCGGTTCATTATTACGTATTAGGTACCACAGCTAGAGCATGTCTCCAATACTAATGAATATAGGAGCCTGAAAATCGTTTCAATTCGTCTCATTGCTGGTATATCTATAACAATCTATCGAATTTTTACCAAATTTATGAATTTAGAGGCGTCATAATGTCGGTTCATTATTACGTATTTGGTACCACAGCTAGAGCATGTCTCCAATACTAATGAATATAGGAGCCTGAAAATCGTTTCAATTCGTCTCATTGCTGGTATATCTATAACAATCTATCGAATTTTTACCAAATTTATGAATTTAGAGGCGTCATGATGCTGGTTCATTATTACCTATTAGGTACCACAGCTAGAGCATGTCTCCAATACTAATGAATATAGGAGCCTGAAAATCGTTTCAATTCGTCTCATTGCTGGTATATCTATAACAATCTATCGAATTTTTACCAAATTTATCAATTTAGAGGCGTCATAATGTCGGTTCATTATTACGTATTTGGTACCACAGCTAGAGCATGTCTCCAATACTAATGAATATAGGAGCCTGAAAATCGTTTCAATTCGTCTCATTGCTGGTATATCTATAACAATCTATCGAATTTTTACCAAATTTATCAATTTAGAGGCGTCATAATGTCGGTTCATTATTACGTATTTGGTACCACAGCTAGAGCATGTCTCCAATACTAATGAATATAGGAGCCTGAAAATCGTTTCAATTCGTCTCATTGCTGGTATATCTATAACAATCTATCGAATTTTTACCAAATTTATGAATTTAGAGGCGTCATAATGTCGGTTCATTATTACGTATTTGGTACCACAGCTAGAGCATGTCTCCAATACTAATGAATATAGGAGCCTGAAAATCGTTTCAATTCGTCTCATTGCTGGTATATCTATAACAATCTATCGAATTTTTACCAAATTTATGAATTTAGAGGCGTAATAATGCTGGTTCATTAGTACCTATTAGGTACCACAGCTAGAGCATGTCTCCAATACTAATGAATATAGGAGCCTGAAAATCGTTTCAATTCGTCTCATTGCTGGTATATCTATAACAATCTATCGAATTTTTACCAAATTTATCAATTTAGAGGCGTCATAATGTCGGTTCATTATTACGTATTTGGTACCACAGCTAGAGCATGTCTCCAATACTAATGAATATAGGAGCCTGAAAATCGTTTCAATTCGTCTCATTGCTGGTATATCTATAACAATCTTATCGAATTTTTACCAAATTTATGAATTTAGAGGCGTAATGATGCTGGTTCATTAGTACCTATTAGGTACCACAGCTAGAGCATGTCTCCAATACTAATGAATGTAGGAGCCTGAAAATCGTTTCAATTCGTCTCATTGCTGGTATATCTATAACAATCTATCGAATTTTTACCAAATTTATCAATTTAGAGGCGTCATAATGTCGGTTCATTATTACGTATTTGGTACCACAGCTAGAGCATGTCTCCAATACTAATGAATATAGGAGCCTGAAATCGTTTCAATTCGTCTCATTGCTGGTATATCTATAACAATCTATCGAATTTTTACCAAATTTATGAATTTAGAGGCGTAATGATGCTGGTTCATTAGTACCTATTAGGTACCACAGCTAGAGCATGTCTCCAATACTAATGAATAGTAGGAGCCTGAAATCGTTTCAATTCGTCTCATTGCTGGTATATCTATAACAATCTATCGAATTTTTACCAAATTTATCAATTTAGAGGCGTCATAATGTCGGTTCATTATTACGTATTTGGTACCACAGCTAGAGCATGTCTCCAATACTAATGAATATAGGAGCCTGAAAATCGTTTCAATTCGTCTCATTGCTGGTATATCTATAACAATCTATCGAATTTTTACCAAATTTATCAATTTAGAGGCGTCATAATGTCGGTTCATTATTACGTATTTGGTACCACAGCTAGAGCATGTCTCCAATACTAATGAATATAGGAGCCTGAAAATCGTTTCAATTCGTCTCATTGCTGGTATATCTATAACAATCTATCGAATTTTTACCAAATTTATCAATTTAGAGGCGTAATGATGCTGGTTCATTAGTACCGTATTAGGTACCACAGCTAGAGCATGTCTCCAATACTAATGAATATAGGAGCCTGAAAATCGTTTCAATTCGTCTCATTGCTGGTATATCTATAACAATCTATCGAATTTTTACCAAATTTATCAATTTAGAGGCGTCATAATGTCGGTTCATTATTACCGTATTAGGTACCACAGCTAGAGCATGTCTCCAATACTAATGAATATAGGAGCCTGAAAATCGTTTCAATTCGTCTCATTGCTGGTATATCTATAACAATCTATCGAATTTTTACCAAATTTATCAATTTAGAGGCGTCATAATGTCGGTTCATTATTACGTATTTGGTACCACAGCTAGAGCATGTCTCCAATACTAATGAATATAGGAGCCTGAAAATCGTTTCAATTCGTCTCATTGCTGGTATATCTATAACAATCTATCGAATTTTTACCAAATTTATGAATTTAGAGGCGTCATAATGTCGGTTCATTATTACGTATTTGGTACCACAGCTAGAGCATGTCTCCAATACTAATGAATATAGGAGCCTGAAAATCGTTTCAATTCGTCTCATTGCTGGTATATCTATAACAATCTATCGAATTTTTACCAAATTTATCAATTTAGAGGCGTAATGATGCTGGTTCATTAGTACCTATTAGGTACCACAGCTAGAGCATGTCTCCAATACTAATGAATGATAGGAGCCTGAAAATCGTTTCAATTCGTCTCATTGCTGGTATATCTATAACAATCTATCGAATTTTTACCAAATTTATCAATTTAGAGGCGTCATAATGTCGGTTCATTATTACGTATTTGGTACCACAGCTAGAGCATGTCTCCAATACTAATGAATATAGGAGCCTGAAAATCGTTTCAATTCGTCTCATTGCTGGTATATCTATAACAATCTATCGAATTTTTACCAAATTTATCAATTTAGAGGCGTCATAATGTCGGTTCATTATTACGTATTTGGTACCACAGCTAGAGCATGTCTCCAATACTAATGAATATAGGAGCCTGAAAATCGTTTCAATTCGTCTCATTGCTGGTATATCTATAACAATCTATCGAATTTTTACCAAATTTATGAATTTAGAGGCGTCATAATGTCGGTTCATTATTACGTATTTGGTACCACAGCTAGAGCATGTCTCCAATACTAATGAATATAGGAGCCTGAAAATCGTTTCAATTCGTCTCATTGCTGGTATATCTATAACAATCTATCGAATTTTTACCAAATTTATCAATTTAGAGGCGTCATAATGTCGGTTCATTATTACGTATTTGGTACCACAGCTAGAGCATGTCTCCAATACTAATGAATATAGGAGCCTGAAAATCGTTTCAATTCGTCTCATTGCTGGTATATCTATAACAATCTATCGAATTTTTACCAAATTTATCAATTTAGAGGCGTCATAATGTCGGTTCATTATTACGCTATTAGGTACCACAGCTAGAGCATGTCTCCAATACTAATGAATGTAGGAGCCTGAAAATCGTTTCAATTCGTCTCATTGCTGGTATATCTATAACAATCTATCGAATTTTTACCAAATTTATCAATTTAGAGGCGTCATAATGTCGGTTCATTATTACGTATTTGGTACCACAGCTAGAGCATGTCTCCAATACTAATGAATATAGGAGCCTGAAAATCGTTTCAATTCGTCTCATTGCTGGTATATCTATAACAATCTATCGAATTTTTACCAAATTTATCAATTTAGAGGCGTCATAATGTCGGTTCATTATTACGTATTTGGTACCACAGCTAGAGCATGTCTCCAATACTAATGAATATAGGAGCCTGAAAATCGTTTCAATTCGTCTCATTGCTGGTATATCTATAACAATCTATCGAATTTTTACCAAATTTATGAATTTAGAGGCGTAATAATGTCGGTTCATTATTACCGTATTAGGTACCACAGCTAGAGCATGTCTCCAATACTAATGAATATAGGAGCCTGAAAATCGTTTCAATTCGTCTCATTGCTGGTATATCTATAACAATCTATCGAATTTTTACCAAATTTATGAATTTAGAGGCGTAATGATGCTGGTTCATTAGTACCTATTAGGTACCACAGCTAGAGCATGTCTCCAATACTAATGAATATAGGAGCCTGAAAATCGTTTCAATTCGTCTCATTGCTGGTATATCTATAACAATCTATCGAATTTTTACCAAATTTATCAATTTAGAGGCGTCATAATGTCGGTTCATTATTACGTATTTGGTACCACAGCTAGAGCATGTCTCCAATACTAATGAATATAGGAGCCTGAAAATCGTTTCAATTCGTCTCATTGCTGGTATATCTATAACAATCTATCGAATTTTTACCAAATTTATGCAATTTAGAGGCGTAATGATGCTGGTTCATTAGTACCGTATTTAGGTACCACAGCTAGAGCATGTCTCCAATACTAATGAATATAGGAGCCTGAAAATCGTTTCAATTCGTCTCATTGCTGGTATATCTATAACAATCTATCGAATTTTTACCAAATTTATCAATTTAGAGGCGTCATAATGTCGGTTCATTATTACGTATTTGGTACCACAGCTAGAGCATGTCTCCAATACTAATGAATATAGGAGCCTGAAAATCGTTTCAATTCGTCTCATTGCTGGTATATCTATAACAATCTATCGAATTTTTACCAAATTTATCAATTTAGAGGCGTCATAATGTCGGTTCATTAGTACGTATTTGGTACCACAGCTAGAGCATGTCTCCAATACTAATGAATATAGGAGCCTGAAAATCGTTTCAATTCGTCTCATTGCTGGTATATCTATAACAATCTATCGAATTTTTACCAAATTTATGAATTTAGAGGCGTCATAATGTCGGTTCATTATTACGTATTTGGTACCACAGCTAGAGCATGTCTCCAATACTAATGAATATAGGAGCCTGAAAATCGTTTCAATTCGTCTCATTGCTGGTATATCTATAACAATCTATCGAATTTTTACCAAATTTATCAATTTAGAGGCGTCATAATGTCGGTTCATTATTACGTATTTGGTACCACAGCTAGAGCATGTCTCCAATACTAATGAATATAGGAGCCTGAAAATCGTTTCAATTCGTCTCATTGCTGGTATATCTATAACAATCTATCGAATTTTTACCAAATTTATCAATTTAGAGGCGTCATAATGTCGGTTCATTATTACGTATTTGGTACCACAGCTAGAGCATGTCTCCAATACTAATGAATATAGGAGCCTGAAAATCGTTTCAATTCGTCTCATTGCTGGTATATCTATAACAATCTATCGAATTTTTACCAAATTTATCAATTTAGAGGCGTCATAATGTCGGTTCATTATTACGTATTTGGTACCACAGCTAGAGCATGTCTCCAATACTAATGAATATAGGAGCCTGAAAATCGTTTCAATTCGTCTCATTGCTGGTATATCTATAACAATCTATCGAATTTTTACCAAATTTATGAATTTAGAGGCGTAATGATGCTGGTTCATTAGTACCTATTAGGTACCACAGCTAGAGCATGTCTCCAATACTAATGAATATAGGAGCCTGAAAATCGTTTCAATTCGTCTCATTGCTGGTATATCTATAACAATCTATCGAATTTTTACCAAATTTATCAATTTAGAGGCGTCATAATGTCGGTTCATTATTACGTATTTGGTACCACAGCTAGAGCATGTCTCCAATACTAATGAATATAGGAGCCTGAAAATCGTTTCAATTCGTCTCATTGCTGGTATATCTATAACAATCTATCGAATTTTTACCAAATTTATCAATTTAGAGGCGTAATGATGCTGGTTCATTATTACCTATTAGGTACCACAGCTAGAGCATGTCTCCAATACTAATGAATATAGGAGCCTGAAAATCGTTTCAATTCGTCTCATTGCTGGTATATCTATAACAATCTATCGAATTTTTACCAAATTTATCAATTTAGAGGCGTCATAATGTCGGTTCATTATTACGTATTTGGTACCACAGCTAGAGCATGTCTCCAATACTAATGAATATAGGAGCCTGAAAATCGTTTCAATTCGTCTCATTGCTGGTATATCTATAACAATCTATCGAATTTTTACCAAATTTATCAATTTTAGAGGCGTCATAATGTCGGTTCATTATTACGTATTTGGTACCACAGCTAGAGCATGTCTCCAATACTAATGAATATAGGAGCCTGAAAATCGTTTCAATTCGTCTCATTGCTGGTATATCTATAACAATCTATCGAATTTTTACCAAATTTATGAATTTAGAGGCGTAATGATGTCGGTTCATTAGTACGTATTTGGTACCACAGCTAGAGCATGTCTCCAATACTAATGAATATAGGAGCCTGAAAATCGTTTCAATTCGTCTCATTGCTGGTATATCTATAACAATCTATCGAATTTTTACCAAATTTATCAATTTAGAGGCGTCATAATGTCGGTTCATTATTACGTATTTGGTACCACAGCTAGAGCATGTCTCCAATACTAATGAATATAGGAGCCTGAAAATCGTTTCAATTCGTCTCATTGCTGGTATATCTATAACAATCTATCGAATTTTTACCAAATTTATGAATTTAGAGGCGTCATAATGTCGGTTCATTATTACCTATTAGGTACCACAGCTAGAGCATGTCTCCAATACTAATGAATATAGGAGCCTGAAAATCGTTTCAATTCGTCTCATTGCTGGTATATCTATAACAATCTATCGAATTTTTACCAAATTTATCAATTTAGAGGCGTCATAATGTCGGTTCATTATTACGTATTTGGTACCACAGCTAGAGCATGTCTCCAATACTAATGAATATAGGAGCCTGAAAATCGTTTCAATTCGTCTCATTGCTGGTATATCTATAACAATCTATCGAATTTTTACCAAATTTATGAATTTAGAGGCGTAATGATGCTGGTTCATTAGTACCTATTAGGTACCACAGCTAGAGCATGTCTCCAATACTAATGAATTAGGAGCCTGAAAATCGTTTCAATTCGTCTCATTGCTGGTATATCTATAACAATCTATCGAATTTTTACCAAATTTATCAATTTAGAGGCGTCATAATGTCGGTTCATTATTACGTATTTGGTACCACAGCTAGAGCATGTCTCCAATACTAATGAATATAGGAGCCTGAAAATCGTTTCAATTCGTCTCATTGCTGGTATATCTATAACAATCTATCGAATTTTTACCAAATTTATCAATTTAGAGGCGTCATATGTCGGTTCATTATTACGTATTTGGTACCACAGCTAGAGCATGTCTCCAATACTAATGAATATAGGAGCCTGAAAATCGTTTCAATTCGTCTCATTGCTGGTATATCTATAACAATCTATCGAATTTTTACCAAATTTATCAATTTAGAGGCGTCATAATGTCGGTTCATTATTACGTATTTGGTACCACAGCTAGAGCATGTCTCCAATACTAATGAATATAGGAGCCTGAAAATCGTTTCAATTCGTCTCATTGCTGGTATATCTATAACAATCTATCGAATTTTTACCAAATTTATGCAATTTAGAGGCGTCATAATGTCGGTTCATTATTACGTATTTGGTACCACAGCTAGAGCATGTCTCCAATACTAATGAATATAGGAGCCTGAAAATCGTTTCAATTCGTCTCATTGCTGGTATATCTATAACAATCTATCGAATTTTTACCAAATTTATCAATTTAGAGGCGTAATGATGCTGGTTCATTAGTACGTATTAGGTACCACAGCTAGAGCATGTCTCCAATACTAATGAATATAGGAGCCTGAAAATCGTTTCAATTCGTCTCATTGCTGGTATATCTATAACAATCTATCGAATTTTTACCAAATTTATCAATTTAGAGGCGTCATAATGTCGGTTCATTATTACGTATTTGGTACCACAGCTAGAGCATGTCTCCAATACTAATGAATATAGGAGCCTGAAAATCGTTTCAATTCGTCTCATTGCTGGTATATCTATAACAATCTATCGAATTTTTACCAAATTATCAATTTAGAGGCGTCATAATGTCGGTTCATTATTACGTATTTGGTACCACAGCTAGAGCATGTCTCCAATACTAATGAATATAGGAGCCTGAAAATCGTTTCAATTCGTCTCATTGCTGGTATATCTATAACAATCTATCGAATTTTTACCAAATTTATGAATTTAGAGGCGTCATAATGTCGGTTCATTATTACGTATTTAGGTACCACAGCTAGAGCATGTCTCCAATACTAATGAATATAGGAGCCTGAAAATCGTTTCAATTCGTCTCATTGCTGGTATATCTATAACAATCTATCGAATTTTTACCAAATTTATCAATTTAGAGGCGTCATAATGTCGGTTCATTATTACGTATTTGGTACCACAGCTAGAGCATGTCTCCAATACTAATGAATATAGGAGCCTGAAAATCGTTTCAATTCGTCTCATTGCTGGTATATCTATAACAATCTATCGAATTTTTACCAAATTTATGAATTTAGAGGCGTCATGAATGCTGGTTCATTAGTACCGTATTAGGTACCACAGCTAGAGCATGTCTCCAATACTAATGAATATAGGAGCCTGAAAATCGTTTCAATTCGTCTCATTGCTGGTATATCTATAACAATCTATCGAATTTTTACCAAATTTATCAATTTAGAGGCGTCATAATGTCGGTTCATTATTACGTATTTGGTACCACAGCTAGAGCATGTCTCCAATACTAATGAATATAGGAGCCTGAAAATCGTTTCAATTCGTCTCATTGCTGGTATATCTATAACAATCTATCGAATTTTTACCAAATTTATCAATTTAGAGGCGTCATAATGTCGGTTCATTATTACGTATTTGGTACCACAGCTAGAGCATGTCTCCAATACTAATGAATATAGGAGCCTGAAAATCGTTTCAATTCGTCTCATTGCTGGTATATCTATAACAATCTATCGAATTTTTACCAAATTTATGAATTTAGAGGCGTAATGATGCTGGTTCCTTAGTACCTAGTAGGTAACCACAGCTAGAGCATGTCTCCAATACTAATGAATATAGGAGCCTGAAAATCGTTTCAAT
>WIXP02000144.1:0-10828 GCA_009739505.2 Apolygus lucorum
CGTACGAGGGGGAATATTTACAGATTTAGTGCCCCACACTCGTTTTACTGGAACAATAGGAGCATTACTTGTTTTTGTATGAGAAAGGCACCTTGACTTGAAAATTTCACTGTTTGTATTTTAATATCCTTCGATTGTTTTTGAGAACTCAGTAAAAAAAAAGCTCCACGTTGCGTTGGCATCCAGGTCACTGATCTATGCAGAAGTATCATTGCATAACGAAGTCAGTGTTAAAGAGAAGGAAGTAGGACGTACCATCTGCAAGGCTGTGCCACCATCACTTTTCACGTGTGGGTGTCTGGAGGTTACTGATTTGCAAAGCCCCCAGGATCTCCTCCTAATTAGAGGCATCCGTTGTTATTCAGTGGGAGAAATTGGAATTTCGCATCAACCGGATGTGCAGTAGTAAGCTGCAAATTGGTTGTCGATTATATAATGTTTCGATATCCAATATTTGTAAAGGAAGATTTTAAAAATCATGTGTTAAAGAAATTTTCTTATACACGAATGTTGCCCTCTTCTCTAAGGTAAAATCTGCTCAGATTTGATTATACAACTCAAGAACCCCCCGGATACTTCTGCTTTGAATACTTAAATCCAAATTACGATGCTTTAACCAGATAACATACATCCCTATGCTTCTATTTCAAACACCTTGTTTATCTTATCTAGCTTGAGAATTGTTTCGAGGTAAGAGGAAATTCGAACTGCAGAACTAAAGGAGACGGTGAAACAAGAAGCTCTTGATTAATTCAATTACCGCTATCAAGCACTTTAACCTGGAATGGAGAAACCGGCCTTTATTTACCGCAATGCCCAATCAACTGGTTAAGCACTTTATCTCAACCTCCTCTTGAAAATTCCTCCGATCAGGGAACGATCACTTCAGCTTGCAGTTGAAATCTGGATTTCATTTTCTAATAGATTATTTAGTGTAATGTTGGTAAAAACTTGTTGAATTTGGGTTTCTAATTGATTTATATTCTTGAGTCTTAGTGCGTTTATTATGAAACTCCTCTCTACACTGGTAAACTGGTTTTTGTTATACCTACTAATTATATCCAAAATGCGGGTTGTTACCGTGTCCGCTTGATTGATGGCTGTGCAGAACTTGTTGTTAATCCTTGTACTTTGCACTGATCCTTTTTTTAATTGCCCTTTTTGTCTTATTTTGCCTGATCTCGAAGAACCCACTTTTGGAGTGGTCGATAATCTTCATAGAATACTGGAACAAGTGGATATTGTAAACATGGATATTTTGCCTGATGCTCAATATGGTTGCTAGTATACAGTGTTACTTGTACCTTTAGTACTTAAACATAGCTGCATATCGGATAGTCAATCAGAGTTGATATATTTCAAGATTTCCTTTTAATTAGTGGTAATAATCAATCAGGATAGAGAACGTCCACACATTTTTGATAACAGACGTCACAACAAATTGTGATTCGTCTGTCGTGACTTTTTCCTAGACATACAAATTCATATTTTACAAATGAAACACAGGCAAGGTGTACCTTGAGCGCACCAATAATAGTTGAGTCAAGAGGTGCCAGCCTCCCTTCAATCATTACTTAAAAATCATCATTTATCTAAAACATCATATCATAAAATAATTTATTAAAAAAGTTGAAATTTTTTAATGGGCGGGTTGATCCATTCTACCTACCAAATCCACGTCGGTTTAGGTCCGTTTAGGTCTACCTTCAGGCTCACCTGTTGGCTTACCGATAATTGGGCGGCCGATTCTCTCCATCTCAATCTTCCCTCCTTTTTTATCTTTACCCAGAGTAAATTCTAAGCAGAATTTAAATTTAACTACCAAAATTTGCCATTTTAATTAAATTAACACTTTTGAATATCGTCAGAAGTAGTCTTAACACCATTATTATGTTTAGATCTATTTGTCGCTTAATGCCTGTCAACACTCCTGCTTTTAATTTAGTTTCCCTCAGCACTTCAACTCGTCTACGCTGAGTATACAAACCAGCCATTTCCGTGCCAACTCTTCTGAAGCCGTTGACGGAGTTGTAAAAACCTTGAGTTTATCCGCCAAATAGAAATACCGGACGCTTTATTGAGGCTTGGCGAGTTCGCCTAAACAAATAAACTCCACTTGTGACCCCGTAAATATTATTTCACTGGAAACTGGGGCTCCAGGTTTTGATGTTCCTCGCTTGATTGTAGCAACCAATGTTCACATACAAGTATATTTATAATTGTGGGTGTGAGCCATCTTTAGAAAGAATCCAACAGTTTCTGTTTGAGAATATGGCAATGAGGTTATTTCTAGATGTTTTTTTCCTCCATCGTGAAGATATACAACTTATTTTTACTTTTTCCTTGTTGATGTCGGAACTTGTATCTCTACAACTTCTCCACATCTTTCTCTCCCAACTCCTGATTTATCTTCTCCAATTTATATTCGACTTCACCAACTGAATTCTTTAAAAAAAGTATATCCCCCCGCCTCAGGGGGAACTTGCAATTTCCGGCCGTCGCTCTCGGTTTATCTTCGTGGAAAATTTGTTTGGCGTTCTTATAGATCTTGGCAATTGGTTCGCCCATCATCTCATCAATCTTCAACTTTAAATCACCTGTTCTGGAGATATAAACTACGTACGCGACTCAAAGTCAATCGTAAAAACGATTCACATTCGGATGGAGTTCGAAACGATTTACCTCCCTGAAATCAGAATTTCCACTTTATTTCAGAGCTTTCTGACGTATATTGTTCGGGACTCGAGAAATTGTGCTTGTGATTGCTTGTGTGACGTAAACGATAATTCAGTTCCGGTTTTGATGTCAATGCATGCTGTTTATCTTATTATGTGAAACCTTAACGTTGGTGATAGTGATGTTGAACGAGCTCTAGAGTGATGATGGACCAACCAACCAACTAACCATTAGGGAACCAACTAGGAGACGGTAAACGAGGCGGCCTAGGGAACGATAAGTTAGATCTTCCAGACAGGCGTTCTCCCAAAACTGCGAAATGGAGGACAAGAATTGCTGCATCGAGTCCGGTGTGCTGTATTTCCACTGAGTGTTTTGTTCTCAAAACGTGGAGGCTGTAAGGGAATTGGGAAGATATGAGAAAAAAATAGAGGAAAAGCGACATCGAGATTTGAAAGTCACGGAAAAAGATACTTTTGTTACGATATTTTGTACGACACGATTGTACGACTCTTTTGTTTTGTTACGGTAAGATACTTTTTTTTGACGAAAAACAACTTGGGCACTGGGGCATTTTTTGTGGCGCTACCTTGGCGTTTCTATGCAGGTAGTTCTGGAAGTTTCTCCCTTTACCACTAGATCTGGCAAGTACTTACGAGTTATAAAAAAATGTTGACTCAAAAACGACAATTTCGGAGTTAACTCGTTTTTTTGCAAATTATTTAATTGTTAAAAATTGGATTGTTAAAAAGTATACCGAAGAAGAGGTTTTAGACAATTTGCTCAGTAACTTAGGTACATACTTACTCGTTGGTAAGTTACCACGTGTCTTGAATTGAGCTTCTTCAGGGTACCTACTACAGTTATTTTTCATTTCAGAGATCGATATTACGTTCTTATGGAATGCGCTACGAGTATGACATCTCTACAATGGGTCGATAACTGATATAGCGGATTGTTCTTAATTTGAATCATTCTCAAGTTGTCGTCTCAAATTTGTCCGCCACCTTCTCCAAATTTGAGCTAATATACCTTCCAAATAGAGTAAAAATAAATCTAGTGAAGGTAATTTGTTTTCTACCTATTAACGTAGCAACACAGAGCTACTCGTACTGGATTAAAACGATATAATTGAAAGATGAGAATCTTCAAAAGTATTAGTACATAATTATTTATTCTATTCCAGCTCAGTATCTCTAGCATAGAAATACTTTTCTTTCCCTCTTCTAAATGAATTGAGAAAAGTATTTATTAATTCGTTCCTGTAAATAGTTGAGTACGGCTGACTATCACCTTTCTTCCATAAATTTAAGTGTCGTCGAAATCGGTAGAGAGTTTATGAAGCCGTTAATTAAAGTTGATGTTATGAAACAACGGGTTCGTCGTGCCTAATTGAAGAGGTTGTGAATTATTCATAGGCTTCTCGTTATTTTATTTCTTCTCTCAGAGGTAATGAGTCGTGGCCGGGCTGTTTTTCCTAACTAATTCATTTTTCAATGTGTTAAATTATTTTTGAATCATGCGGAAATATATAATGGATTTATTGCCCAGATTACGCAGGACAATGAGCTCGGCTGTACTAGCTTACGTGAGACCACGTGACGGCAAATTAGATAATTTATAGTGCGACACCACCTTCTTAATTCTTATTGACTGTTATATAATTATCTATTTCCCTCATTCATCATAATATTTGTCGTACTTCAATTCGCATTGACCAAACTTGTGTAACTTAAGATGTGAAGTTTCTGCTACTCAAAACGTTCTTACAAGGGATTGACAGAATGAAAGTTGCAGCTGGCATAGCCTCAATTGTGAAACATTTTACGAAAATGTTGGCTATTTGCACTTCCCTATCCTCCCGCAATTTTTAGTGGATTCACTTCTTGGTACGGCTTAAGTGTCAGTCTGTCTTAGGAGAATCCCACGATAATTCTTTAATGACACCTGAAACGATGAAATGCCCAAAAAATCTCCAAAATCAAATTTCCACTCGCGTTTTATGTTTCAGACCTTCCTGAAAATGTTGGTTCCATGTATGTCTATCATGAAATCCTTGCCACAGCCATAACGCCCGCATTTCTCATCCGATTTCGATGACATTTTCAGGGATTGTGCAGGTTTGCGTGTAGAAGGTCCTTTATGAAAATCATCACCGGACTGATAGTAGCCGCTGCCCATGCGCAAACGTGTATTTCCTTCTAACTGCCATAACATCAACGTTTTCCATCTCCATCCGTATTCGAAGAAATATTCAGAGATTGTGCGGGTTGACCTGTAGATGGTCCCCTATGAGGGTAGTGCACGGTAATTAGAGATTGATTTTTGAGATGAACTAGATGAACTTTTATACTTCTATACTATCGGGTTATGGATAGGAAGAAGCTATGAGCCACACACTTGGCTGACGTTTTTTATTTACTCCGCTTGGGAATGCTACTATTCCCTATTTTAGATCAATCTATTTCTATCCCCATTGTAAAAGTTTCAGTTTTGAGAAAATGGAATGTTCTTGTAGCGCCCAGTGTTGCCATACGGCAAAAGCGTAAAACCTTTAAAATGAAAAAATCATTTTCCGATGTTGTAGAAACCATTTGGAGTCAAAATATCATTTTTTTAAGAAATCGATTGAAAATTGGCGTCGGCATTTAAAACACTAGAATCTATATCTCGATATTGTTAACTTTTCGAAGAACTCCGTTCGATTGGACATTCGATCCTGTACAAGACCATCGTTGTTTTCATATCATGAAAGAGTAGGCACGCTGATGTTCCAAATGGGGTGAAGGCGTGGGAAGGGTTAAAAACATCCAAAGTGGTTCCGGGTTGACGCGACCCGACGGCAGCCTGGAAATGCGACGTCTCTTGTAATATCCGGAGCAGACATCCTCGCTCGACAGGGAGGAAGAAAAGTCGGCGTTGTGAAGCTAAAATCCACTTTCCTTCCATTGGATATTCCTTCAAACGGAGTCAAATTTCTTCCATTGAGCGTGTATTCGAGGCTTTTCCATCTTCATTTCCTCAGTTTCCACTTTTTCTTTGACTCAATTTAATTGATGTTACAAGATGTGACATCATAATGGACCATTAACATACATCAATATCCTAAGGGTTTTCGAAAGAAAGAACAGAACAATAATTCTTCTTGTGCCTTGTGCTTCAGCCGTAATTGGATGTTTTTTTATTGTACCATACCTGTTATTATGGAATAAAGCATTTTATCAATCATCAATCAATAATTCTTCTGGTATGAAATTTGATGTGTAACAACTTAATATTGTTAACTTGGTTAACACTTGACTTGGGGATTATTCATAATGAAACAGGCAGCACAGCTCAGCGCAGAGTACTGGACCACGGAGACATTAAGCTGTGTTTCACGAGCACATATGGTAACAGTTTCTTGCGGCAGGCAAATTAGTTATAAAATCTCCCCTCTAAATTTGATACGAAAATTAAATCATAATTTTAAAAAATTGATAGCATTTTCAGCATTCTATTAATCATGCCTTATATCGTTATTGTGCGTGTCTTCAGTCCCTCAGCCGGGCGGGGAAACCTCATTTATGAATGCGACACTTGCCAAAATGTAGGTCCTTCCTTGTCTTTCAGGTTCCTTACACAACGTCATGTACGTTTTACCCATTGTGGAGGACTCAAATTTTGTGGAATAGATTTTTTTAAATTAGTTTTTCACTGACATCCGTTTTGGAACTGTATTAAACAATTCCTAGAATTTTCCAAAATGTGTTCTTTTGAATTAGGTCAACTTTAAGGGGATCAACATTTCAAAAAATAAGGTCAAACAATGTGTTTTTGTGTGGTCATTACCATCATATGCATAGAAGTATAATAATATTATACTTAATATTATACTTATTATAATATTATACTGCCATATTATGGCATTTGGAACATAATTGAAAGTATAATGAAAACGTATATTCGTTGTTTCCAAAACTGCAGTTGTCGAGTGTAGAACAATTTACGCGTCGGAATCATGAATCCGGGGAAACAAATAGAGTATTTTTTGAGGATTTTGAAGCGAAAAAATATAATTTTGAAAATTCATTTGTTCAATCATGCTGCACGAATGGGATTTTGGTTTATTATTATCAATAATAAACCTTTGGAATCGACCAAGAAGAAGAAAATTTTAACACCCCCTCAAAATTTGTTGGTTTACCTTTCAAGGCACGTAGAATCCGAAAATCGAATAAAAAAAAAAATTCCGTCCGTCCGCCGTACGCGACACTTTTTCTTAGCAACCATGGACCGATTTATTTCAAATTTGGTAAGTGGGCTCCATTTGGGGTCTAGTTGTGCCGCAAAGCTTTTGGTTGATGTCAGTCATTTCTAAGGGGTGAAAATTAAGAGTTGAAATTTTCAATAGTGCCCTAGCTCGAAAACTCTCGAAATAAAGGTATCGTTTTGTCACCAATTTAAAATAGTATTGAGTTTTCAAAAATTTTTGAGACCACCCGGAGTTTTGTAGGACAAACCGTTCGATTTTCTTCGATTTCCTTAGTTTCTACTCCTCTCTCTTTCGGACCAATTGAATTTTCGTTTTTTTCATTCATCTTTTTTTCTGTTTTCGTTTTTTTCATTTCCTTCCTTTCCGTGTAGGCCTCGTATTTTGCTCTATCCTACTTAAAGACTCCCAAATGTCATGTTCAGACAACCGGAGTTCAAGTTTTTTTTTCTGTTTTGCGAAATTTCGAAGTTTCATATTCCTAGTCATCTATTCAGTTCCGACTCCAGAGAATTTGCTAGCCCTTGGTAAATAACCAAAACCTGATCTGAATGAGCGTTTATCGCTAACCCGTTCTCATCAATATCATCGTCAATATTATCAATATTATAAAAAAATTGTTCGATAATTTTTCAGTTATCGACTCAAATAATAAATGTGAAAGATCGTGTTTGCCCCACAGTTGGAGTCAAAGTATTGGACAAAACTTACACTCGAATCTAAATCTAATTCAATCTTATTCTGAACAGATGGAAGGTAAAAGGAAGATTTCGTTACCGTTCACAAAAACAAGGGGACAACTCGATCTCCCTCCCAGTCGACTCCTTCAAGGGCTGTAAAAAAAGTTTCTGTGAAAAGTGACTCGGAGGTCCCAGACGGGTCTAAATTCATTATGAGGTCCCTTTTTTCCTTGCCTTATTTTACTCATCCATCCTCTCCCTTGTACCTGAATTTTTATGGTAGATGTTATTTATTTATAGGGTATCACAACCAGTGGAAGCCATGAAGCTCGCCGGGACAACATTTGATCTGATGAATCCATTTTGTATTTTATTTTCTCCAAGTAGAGTTTGAATTAGTTACTCAAATGACAACGTTAATTTGAATGTTTGTTTTTCTTGTTTCAGGTATGTACTCAGTGCTTTTACCCTACCAGGAGCCAAGGATTTAGGTAGCTATGTTCAACGTACGTTCCTATTCATTAACTGTTACTTGCATTACATCATTGAGTTCTGGCTCCCCCAAGGTATGTCCATTGTGGACGTTCGGATTTGTTGTGTGATGGAAATTAATTTTTTTTAGTTTAAAAACGAAAACCACGTCCTATACTTTACGATGATCGGGAATTGAATTCAAAGGGAGAGCTCCCCTCATTGACGAATCACAAAAATCATCAAATCTATTAACATCTTCAAAATAAATGAGTTCAAGTACTTTGTGTACAGTGTACTTGGATTCCAGACTACTAATGCAAACTATTTTCATGGGAATAGTTTTTGAAGTGGGCCGAAGGGGAAAATGGTTAAAAGCAATTTTTGGACAAGTCCTCCCCTTGGAACTGTTTCACCAGATAGTCATCTTTACAATCCTACTGTATTAAGCAATCACTTCATTTGAAAATAATGTGTACTTAATGGTGACCTCATCATTAAGGACTTACGTTAAATTAATTGCTATTTAATTTAGTACCTCAGTTCTTCCTACTGGATATATTTTTAGGACGTCCCACAGTAAGACTTGGGCGTCCTTATGCGATCGATCTGGGGTGAAGTTGGACAACACTCAACAGAAAAAAAAAAATAACCACACAGTAATCCGTTTTAGACCATTCTGAATCCAAATCCGCGAAAAAAACCACAGGTGTATGTGTGTGTGTGTGTGTGTGTGTGTGTGTGTGTGTGTGTGTGTGTGTGTGTGTGTGTGTGTGTGTGTGTGTGTGTGTGTGTATGTGTGTGTGTGTGCGTGTGTGTGACAAAATCTTGTGTCATCTGCCCAGGCCTTAGTTCTCAACCGATTTTTCTGGTTCTTTTTTGTTCGACGCGGAAAACTATCTAGTTGTGCACTACGTCGCTGGAATTTCGAATTTTGCTTTTTAAGGGGGGGAAAGGGGGGGTTAATGCTCAAAAAACGTGCGTTTTTGGGCATAATCTTGTGTCGTCTGCCCAGGCCTTAGTTCTCAACCGATATTCGTGGTTCTTTTTTTCTTCGACGCGGAAAACTATCTAGTTGTGCACTACGGCGTCGGAATTTTCAATTTTGCTTTTTAAGGGGGGGAAAGGGGGGGTTATTGCTTAAAAAACGTACGTTTGCGGGCATAATCTTGTAAACTCTGCCCAGGCCTCAATTTCCAACCGATTTGTGTGTTTCTTTTTTTGTTTGACTCAAACAACTTCCGAGTTGTACATGATTTCACCAGAGTACCACAATCGCAAGGAGAGGGGACGAGTGGGGGGGATAATATTCACAAAATATCAGATTTTTCAATATTTTGGTTCCGTTACTGCTTACTAATTTTACCCAACCTTTGAAATTGAGGAAAAATTCTCATTAAACCTCCGGATTTTCATGAATTATTTTCTGTACCACCATGGAACTAATAGTGGTGCCACCATGGTGCCAGGGCACCATAAACCGCATATTTCGTGTTTTTTTTTTTTTGTGTTTCACCTTGAATACGGATGTGAACCTCGACGGACCGCATACCAAAACTAATAGATAAAAGTTCAATGTTACGACGTATTTCCGCTCTGGTGCCAGACCGGCACCATTGGAGGAGGGGGGGGGGGTGAACTCGAATTCGCATGTTGGGTGTTGTAGATCATGGATTTTAAAATGCTCTTCTGATTTGAGGCTCCCATGCCGCTAGAAATGTTATGGTGGATAATGGTAAGGGGTGGGGGGGAGGATCACTTCTTCTTGCCTAAAGTAATAAGTATATTACATCGAGTGAAACAGTTTTATCGCTTACCAACTGGTTAAACTGATCTAATGCTTATCCAATGGGACGTCCCCTGGAATGCATGCATTACTAAACAATATGTTTCTATCTTTTACTTCTTCTTCTTTCTATTTGAGTGTGAATCTTAGAAAACCGACGGTGTGCGGAAGCACCTGTTTCTATAGACTATATCAACAGTTGGTGGGTCTTCAAATCAGAGATCGGAACACTTGATAGATATCAAGCGGATTGTTGTTGGGATCCATAATTATCGCGATTGTAGTTGATTCTGCCTCTGCAAGATTGTAGGGCAAACCAATCGTCTTATCAATTTTCATTACGGATTTGATCGAATGATACGACCGAGTCGTGATCACCGCGGTTTGTAATAGTAATCGCGGCTAATGGAATCGATTACGGAAAGGAGAGATACGACTAAGCTGTTGTACGGGATGCCAACGACGTTTCGACCACAGAGCGCAAGTCTCCTTCAGGGAGGTCGGTGACCTTACCTTGCCCACGCGGTGCAACCCGGCCCCACCTTCCCGACCCTCTTTTCATCCGAGCAACTGCCTCCTAAAGTGGTGGCCTATAAAAACAGACGGGACAAGTTCATTGTGATATTGATATTGCGTCTTGACACGGAGTGGGTTTCATTCAAATATCAAGGTGAGATAATTGGATTGGAATTACCGGGTGTCGTTTCTTCTCTCCTGATCCAATCCGAAGAGTTGAGGGGAAGTTATGTCATCAGGTCATCACTCCAACCTTCGAGATTCTCGATTAGTAGTGTTTATACTATCATTCTTACAATGATCCTTCTTTGTTTGCTCTAATGGATCTACCTTATTCAAAGTACATCATGTTTTCTTGTGCTCTCTTCAGTAAGTACATCGCGTCTTCTTGATCAGACGAATTAGAAATGGGAAGCGATTGCAATTCTTATTGAACTTTGAGGCTTA
>WIXP02000145.1:0-12453 GCA_009739505.2 Apolygus lucorum
TTACTTCATGCTCACTACCACATTTAAGAATAATGCGTATTTTATGTACGAAAACGAAGGTTTTCTTCAAAAATCCACTTTCTAGCAGTCGGAACCATTCGGAAGTATCACTATTTGATTCAGCGTAGAAAATTACATAGGAAATGATACCAAAATCGTCAAGCCATCTTGAGGTCGAGGGGGACCAGAACCCGCTTAAAAAACACTGGATTTGCTTGTAAAACACACGTTTTTCGGGCATTCAAACTTCATTTACTCTTCTAATTTGAATGTTAAAAAGAAAAACTGATAGACCGTTGGAAAGCTGAGATTCTGGGCAAGTTTTTCCGTTGAGTGCCCGCCGATACGGCTGTTTATTACATAAGATGAGTCAGCCTGAAAATGGTGATTTTCGAGAAAGTTTTAAATTTCTGACTTTGACCAATTTATTCACTTATACGAAAGGCTTAAAAAGCTTTTGTATCCTGATGGACTGATAGGAAATTTAACGTTCTTTCCAACGGTATACTCATATTTGAGTTTATCCAGTAAATTGAGGGAGTTTTGGCCGTTTTAATGGCTCAAGGTCGAAAACACGAACAAAATCTTAAAAGTGAAAAAAGTATAATTTTAAAGCGTTTAAAAAAAAAATGTCAGGAGACAAAAAAGTTCGCAAATTAGTTGTAGAATCGATCCTTGAAGTTTGGTCCTCGAGTTAGGGTGACACCCTGTATAGGTTTTCAAGGGTGCTGAATCCAAATTTGAGGTCAAAAACCTGAATTTTCGACCCACCGAAATACCCCATTGCTGTTTTCACTCATTCCAATCGTCAAGTTGATTTCTCATTTGTTTATTCAACATTTTGTAGTTTGGGCATCATAACCACCTTTGCACACCTGAATCTTTACTACTTAGCTGTCTTCAACTTTGTTCCCCCTCCTACCAAAAACGGGTGGCAGTTATTCATTCGGACTCTACATAAATACTCTCGGCGTGCACATATTTTGATTTTATTCTTGTTTTAGGCTCCTACGAGTGTAAGCTTTGCCTGACCCTCCATAATAATGAAGGAAGTTACCTGGCCCACACTCAGGGCAAGAAACATCAAGCCAATCTCGCTAGACGTGCCGCGAAAGAGGCTAAGGATTCTCCCCAGCAGGTACGTGAAGAATTTACTGAAATCACATTTGCGTCCTACTTCATTCAGTTTATTGTAATCCTTGCAAGTGATTACGCTGGTTGGGAAACCCCTTGTTATCCTCCTGCCCTGTCAGTGTCAATGAAATGATAACTTTTTTTTCCTTTATTGGCCTCACATGTAAACTGTATTTAGCCATCATAATATATAATTATTTTCTAGAGTTCAATGTTCGAGATTTTGATGAATTTAACGATAGCTTTAAACGTATTTTTATTGTCCAGTAAGCACTGGACTCTCGTAGGAAATTCAATGTTTGTCGACATTTTCATGTGTTTTCTTTGGCACATAAACTGAAAAATCGTCACGAAAACTTGCTCACGCGACCAATAAATAAAATAGACTCACTGTGTTGCGTAGAGAACAATCAACTGTTTTCTTATTTTGATGCTTGGGTACATGAACTAACAACCGTACTTCACTACCTTGTTGTGTAGTGGTTGACATTTTGTTTTGGTTTATTAGTTTCAACCATTTCCTCGTAATAAATACAATAAGAAAACACACATGAAAATGTCCCAATGTGTTGCAGACTCGTATGCAAGCATTTCGAATCGAGTGTGTTTTGTTAGAAATCATCACGGTCTTGACACACATTTTTGAAAGTTTTCCAAAATCAAAACAGCTTGCGTACAAGTCCGCAATATTTTCATTCCCGGCTCCGCCTTAGATAGATCGTTTTGAGTTTATGTGCCACACAAGACATGAATTTCGTGTTGCGCTGATACATTGTGACATGAATGCCTTTTTGCAATGAGTAGTTGCTCCAAACGCCACGTCCATTTCACAATGTATAGGTATGCCTTAAGCGTTGATACTCGATAGCTATCGGACATCAAAGTAGTATCCAATTTTCTCTCGTAAATTGCTTCTCCGCCAGCCATATTGCTGTTGTCTCGTTTATGTCGATTTATGAAGTTGCAATGGAGACTAATGAGAAATTTCACCGAATTCTGTTTGCATTTTTCCTGAATAGTTAATGGTGTGGGATAGATGAAAATCGGGCTGATTTCGGAAAATAAGTCTCCTGTTATTTTTGGGAGACAATCAAAATTTTTGATTTCAAAACTAACCGGGAAAACGGACGTGGAGCGGGAATGCTCGCTGATTGGGCTGTTCGCATCGCCGTCTCCTCCCAGTGTTGCCCATTGGGACGACGAAATCGTGTTTTCTAAGAGAAAAGTTATCAAACAAAAACAGGGGAAACCTCATTTTCCCCATCTTGTTTTTTCTATTTTTTTCTTCAGTTTTTCGATTTCGAACTTTACTGTTTCGTGAAATTTTGCATCTGGGGACTATAGATTTCTCGATCTCAGCGCTTCAAGCGGCCATAAATGAACTATTCCAGGATGACGTCATTTTCCCGGTTTTTTTTAAATATTCGTATTTTCTACACTGTTTTGTTTATTCGTAAATTAGAAAGTTCGGGCTGAAAGTTTGCCTTAGGGGGTTTTTTGAGGTGCTGAATCCGTTTTTGGCGTCAAAACTAGGAAATTCCGACATGGTGAAATTCCTCATTACTAAGACTAAGCCAAATTATATACCTCATTTAGACACCTACTGCACCAGTAGTGCAAGCGAGTTTTATTTCCCTAGCAACGTATCCTTTGGATGAGCTCCTCCATTAATTGTATTCTTGGCTGCTGGAAATTGGGGCATTTTGAAGAGAATATGATTTAAGTCTCCCTCTGGTTCGTTGCAGCTTAAGCAGTTAGGGTTGTCCAAAATTCTTACTTTGTAGAGATGGGAGGGGAGCCTATGGTGGTTGAATCGGAGATAATTTTAATAAAATTCCTATCCTTTTGCTCGTCACAGAACCAAGGAGTTCTAAGTACATGCGGTTGGATTTATAAATAAAATTTTCCTTTATTCTTTGTATTATGTCTTTATGATTCATTCCATCGTTTGAACATGTTGAGTTCGGCTCTACTCTTCAAATCTTCTGTAGAATGGAAATTATGCGGGATGCCTTGTGTCGGAGCCAATGCTGCAGCCTTTTCATTCGGTTCTATATTTACGTGGCTTTTCACCCAGACTAGGTTTACCTCGACTCCCCTCTCTTTTAGTCCTTTTATACAGTTCACTGTCTCTAAAGTAAGTCTATCTTTGTGATTTCTTCAAGTCTGCAGGTGTTGGATGGCTGATTGACTATCAGAATGTTAACTTATCAGAAATGATAACTTATGGTTTTCTTAATTTATTATGGATGCGTCACGCTGAAACACTGGCATACAATTAACTTCCATCGACTGAACAATAACTGTCCTCAGAAAAATGATAAAGATCCATTTGGTCCTATTGGCTGCGCCAATAGGGTGTGCGCCTGAGTAGGAAAAACTGTTTATTGTTATTTTTAATCTAAGGTAGACCTCATTCTGAGAATTTTGGTACCAACCGCGACCTTCTAGCGTGTGTAAATATTTTCCTATGAATTTTTAAAGTTTCGACCGTTTATGACGTCACAGTGGGCTGGGGGGTCCCGCCCACTCGAGGGGGGGGGGGGGGGGGGCGTGACGTCAAAAACGGTCGAAACTTTGAAAAATCATAGAAACAGATCTACTCACGCTAGAAGGTCGCGGTTGGTGCCAAAATTCTCAGGATTAAAAATCTAAAAATTAGTTCGATTAAAAATCTAAAAAAAACATCAAGGCGCACCCCCCATTGTTACGTCAAAATAATTAACATCCCTCGACCAGGAATCCGATTTTAACATTTTCTACAATCCTGAGTCGAGCTCTCTACCACTTGAACCGCGGAAACAGAGGGGCAACAATAACATGTTCCATTTAAAATGAATGTAGAGACGAAAAATGAAAATGAATGTAGAAATTATTACTGTTGTAGGGATTTCACGTTTGATCATGCGCAGTGGCTACTGACATTCTAAGGGCAATGATTTTCACAGGGGATAATCTACATCCCGATCCGCATGATCCCTGAAATTTCATCAAAATCAGATAGAAAATGTAGAAGTGATGGCTGCTCCAAGGAAATTCACGTTTGCGCATGCGCAGTGACTTTTATTTGTCAGGGGATGATCATTTTCATTGGGGACAATCTACACAACAATTCGCATGATCTCTGAAAATGTCAACAACATTAGTTGGAAAACCTGGAAGCTATGGCAGGGAATTATTGTTTGCGCATGCGCAGTGGCTATTATCAGTTCCTTGGCAATGCTTTCCATAGGGGACCATCTATATGCCAATTCGCATGGTTTCTGAGAAAGTTCCTTGAAATCAGATGGAAAATGTGGAAATGATGGCTGCTACAAGGAAATTATCTTGCGGCTATCAGTCCGGGGGCAATGATTTTCGTTGGGGACCATCTACACGCCAACTCGTACAATCTCTGAAAATTTCATCGAAATCGGACTAGAACTTCATAGTTTAGCCCGCTACAACATGTTTAGCATGACGAGAAGGCTATGTGCTAGACCCACTTGGTAGACTGCCGGAATTTGCTGGTTATCGGAACCCCCCTCTTAAAGCATCTCATTTTTGTGAAGCTTAGAATCGGACCTTTAATTTGAATGTACACAAGCGGTCCGTCAATCAATCAGTCGGGAAACTCGTCTTTCAAATAATTTCGAAATTTCAAATTTTTTTCGAATTTGAAATTTGAAATTTTAAAGTTATTTTCAAAATTGAGTTCAATATTATTTTTTGAAATTAAATTTTTGCTTCACAATGAAGTTTATTTTGAAGAAATAAGCGTTTCACTCTAAATAGGGAGGATGGTCCCCAATGAATGAGAGGACGGTCCCCTAAGAATTTGTTGAGGACGGGTGGGCGGGTGGGTGGCTTCGAGGAGTCGGGCGGGGGGGGGGGGGAGAGAGAATACGGAACAATCTTCCCGAAGTCAACGAAAACCACGTTTTTTTTAAACTATTTTCACAAAATTTCGACACTTTTAACAAAGCAAAATGAAATCCGATTGAAACGGGACCACTATGGATACTTGTAGAACACATTTCAAAAAGTATCAGGCAGATTGGTGCCCGAATAAGAAAATGCTAGTGGTACAAACATACAAAAAAAAAATCGTCGTCCCATGACACACCGAACTGTACTATACCTCCACCGCAATTGAAGTCGGTCAAAAAGATAGCTGATCACAACAAAGTCGCCAGGCTAAAGCTCTCCTCCTAGATTATAAGCTCTCAAACTAAACTAACAAACATTTCCATTTTGTCTTTATTTTATCAAAATTTCTCGCTTTCAGCCTGCCCCTGACAAGCCGAGAATCGAGCCCAAGAAGTTCGTCAAGATCGGTCGTCCAGGATATCGAGTGACGAAACAGCGGGATCCCGAAACTGGACAGCAAAGCTTGCTTTATCAAGTGGATTATCCAGGTTTGAACAATTGTGTATCTAAATAGGTAGGACTTGTCCATAACATTTGGAAAAAATTTCATATCCTTTTGAATCAAGAAATTTTTTTAATTGAATATTCAAAATTCAATAAGCTTCTAGTAGGAAATTTTGCGCTGATTTTGACTATAAATTGTTCAACAAAATTTAGGTTCTCGAAAACCAAAATTTTCACTCTCATTTTGAGTTTCACAGCTTTTTGAACTTTGGTTCGATGTCTGAGGTGAATCTTTCCGGCATAACTACTCAAAATCAAGTCGTACGAAACAGTAACTATAACATTATTTCCAGAAATCGCGGAGGGCATCCTGCCCAGACATCGTTTCATGTCTGCTTACGAGCAAAGGGTTGAACCACCCGACAGGAAATGGCAGTATCTTTTGTTCGCAGCTGAGCCCTACGAAACCATCGCTTTCAAGGTATGAATTGATTGGTGTACTAGTGGAGCGTTTACTTTCTCATTCATTTTATTTTATACATTGACGTGTTAGAATATCGTTCATGTACCTGGTAAACCATGTAAGTCGAGTTTATCAAATGTTACAGGGGACACTAAAAACTAAATAATTCAGCTTTCATTCCACATGCAATAAGTTTTTTCGATCCATTCCTTAAAACTGTTGGTAACAGTAGTATTCCAAAGAGCCTGAGACTAATTTCATCAAAATTTACTTCAGCGAACGAAAAAATGGACTTACATGCTTTTACCCAGCCTTTGACACTCGACTTACATGGTTTTCCAGGTATATGAACGATATGTTCTTTTCTTTTGAGATGTGAAATGAAAGTCCAGCCAAAGGGACCTTTGTGTTTGAGTTTCTGGAGTACGCTTTGGGAGTCTGAAATAATCACAATGTATGGTCTGCTGTCATACCGATCCAAGGCATGCTCGAGAGCTTTCATAATGGCATAATATGCGGCATATTATGCCTCATAGTAAGTAGTATTATGCCTCATATAATTATGCATAATAATAAGAGGCATATTATGCCTCTGTGTGACTGAGTGTTCCCATTACCTGTGTTACCTGAGATAATTGAGATCACGAATAGTCCTTCAATTATCAATAAATTTAATTATTAATAAACTGCTACATACAATAATCAGGTACAATTCAGGTACTTCGTCGTATATCACGAAGTACCTGCTTAAAACTACGGTTAAGAAAAAAAAAATTGTGTTTACGATTTATCATACATAGGTTTTAAATCATATTACTACCAACACAAGTAGGTTTGATTTGCATGAAACATGAAATTTTTGCAAGGAACACGGCTTTTTAATAAATTACCTACCAACCATGTCTATTATCAAGCATGGTTAACCCTTAATATCTTGAGCTATCTTTTTGAAAGTTCGATTTATATCTGCAATTGTTAATCCACTTTTAAATCAAAACTGATAGTCGTTGGCTTTCTTGATACTCCAACTATCGATTGAGTAAGAAAATGAAACAATGAATACATAAAACTCAAAGAAAAAACAAAATAATTCTCCAGGTACCTTCGAGGTACCTTCTACCTTCATTTCTCACCTTGTAGGTTTTTCCTTGTCAGAGATGGCGCCACTGTCTAAGACAGCCCAGATCCCTCTATGAAGTGAACCTTCTCTTCCTTATTCCTGGGTTCTGTACTTTATGATAACTGACCTCAACATCCCACCAAGGATTTCTCCAAGTTTCCTTCTTCTACTCCAAGAAAATTGGGTATATGGGTATATAGGCAGTATATACTCTGCTGAGCCAGATAGCGCTAGTGTGGCCCTTGGAAAGATCATTCTAGAGCTGACAGACTCTGATTGGGCCTTTGAGTTACCTTTAGCTCAAAATATGTAAAAAATTAATTTAAAGAATCCGAAAAAACAAATTTTTTGAAAAAGTGGGAAATTAAGGGTTAACAATCAAGTTTATTATGGAAACAATTTTTTTTTTTACAATTTCGATTCACATTCGTTTTTCTGATTCATCATTAGCAAAGCTCTGTGTTCTCATTCGATTTTGAAATTCCATCCGTACCTATCTTGAAACGTAAACCATCACGTGATTAGTTACGTGATTTAATCAATTAGAAAAATGAGTAGTAGTTTAAATGTATGTCTTGTTCATTTGCCACGATTGGGCAAGGTGAAATTTACATCTGGCGATTTTCAGACCCTCTGGTAATACATTTCTGACCGTGTTGTGTATTGTAAAGTCATACCAGAGGCCACAGCTCTTGCCCCGCCAGCTCTTCGCACTTAGCAGGTACGCTTGTATGGCAAAACTCGTATGTTTGCTGCTGCTTGTTGGGCGACAAGCAGAAAACTAACGGCAATACTTTCTCATTCCGAGGTATAGGAACACAGAGACCAACCAACTCTTAGGTGATCGGAACATCTTGGCTGGGAAGAAAAGTGAATGGGAACACTCAGGTGTCAATGCTTTCATGGTCCGCACTGGAACACTGGGGCCGTCGCATGATAGGTGTGATGTCACAGGTTATTCAGAGACCCTTTTGGCTTCCCTTTCAACTAATATTTTGGGAGTAAATATGGGTAGACACAATATTGTTGGGAGACACCATTGATGGAAAATCTGAGTTCTTTGCAGATGGGTTATCTACATAGGAGGATAATAAACCGTTTTATAATAATTTACTACGTAAGATAGTAGTGTGAAGCCTTTAACACCTTGCACGCGGGAAAAAAACGCGTTGGTCCCCTGTGGCGGAGAAATTTTTTTTCGACGAAACGCTATAGCAGCAACATATATTAAAAAGTACATTTTTCCAAAAATTTTGACATAAAAAAGTTGAGAATTTTGAGAATTTATTCTGAGAGTCAACGTGACGCGGCCAGCGGTGGTCTCAAGTTACTCCAGTTTGAATGGGAAATCAACCCCTATGTGAGTGGGTTGGCTCAGGCCGCCCGTCCACTGGACGCGAATTCTGGCGGCCTTTGCAAGGGAGATAGGTTGATGGTGCATAGAATGGGTAGGAATCAATCATGTACGACAATATAATACCTAGTTATTCCATACCTGGAAAGAGAACAAGTCTTCTCTTTTTTGGGAGCTTTGTAGAGTACTCTGGCAAAGATTCAAAACAGAAAAACCGAGTGAAACACAAAAAAAAATCGGAGTCGAACCACTTTGTCTTTTTCACGATAACGAACTGAAAGTATGAAACTTATGAGAGGATTGAGCTGATTATTGACACAACCAACAATTAAACAATGTCGATCAACCTTAAAAAGAGTGAATTATTCCGTAAAAATGAATGAAAAATGTGAAAACATAAAAAAATTACCGGAGGAGCACACAAAGATAAGGTGTCACTTTGATAACTGCTCAATTACCTTCAACCTCGACCGATTCAGTTCCGGATTGAACCGTTCAACTCATAATATGTTCATCTATCACGAAAAAATGCTAGAAAAGAGTGGAAACTGAGAATGAAAGAACAGGAGCAGATATTCTTGAACCTGTTTTGCGAGAGGTGTTTGCGTGACATAGACGCGGCCAGCCACACTGACCCTGGTATTTGCGTGACATAGACGCGATCCTCGTTCAACGTGTTAAAAATATGCTTCATTGTAATTTTTTACTTAAGTGTCTTAAGTGTCTTAAAGTCTTAACAGATACCAATAATTTTCCATACTATTCCATCAGGTGCCCAGCAGAGAAGTCGACAAATCCGAGAACAAGTTCTGGACCCACTGGAACAAGGACACCAAACAGTTCTTCCTCCAGTTCGCCTTCAAGAACGAACCTGTCGCTCCGCCTCCCTCGGGCCTCCCTTCAGGTCACATGCCGCCGATACGTCCGCCTCCGCATATGATGCCGCCTCCACCTCCGATGAACGTCCCTCCACCGCCCCCGATGTTCAATCCTGTCCCGCCTCCGCCGCCTAACCTTCTCATGGCGCCGCCTCCACCACCTTCTCAACCCGCCATGATGTAAGTCGTCGACGTCATTGAGACTAAAGAAATAATTTTTAACATCCGCTAAAATTAATTGATAAAGCTCCTTTGTAATGTCATATCTTAATAAATTTTTAATAACTTAAGTACATTGGTTGTATTACTATTAAAATGCAAAACCACGTTTCCACTCACTAGAAAAACCGAAGGTCTATCACAGAAAGTCTGCATCTATGTGGCGCCCCCTAGAAGGCGGATCTGTGAACTAATCTGCCGTCCTTAGCAAGAAGGGCGCATCTCCGAAAATCAAGATTTTCAGTACAATCACTTTTCGTTTTCAAGTTTCGCGTCCAGTTAATTATACTTTTACCCCATTTTCGGGACATCATACGGTAGGTCCAATCATTCTCCAACTTACTACGGCCTTTTTTTCATGGGAATTCACGTCATAACCAATTTAGAGGAGATACGCCCTTTCCGCTTAGTAAATAAGGGTGATATTCGAGATGTACGCCTTTTTTGTTAAGCATTCCAAGCACTTCAAGCGGTTTCCTGGCAGGTTTTAACCGGGGGTTTTAACATGATTCGTTAGTTGTTTCTACACTACTTCTTTTCTTACGCAGATTAGGTAGGTATACAATTTTACCATAATATGATAAAATTCCATATTATGGAAAAGTTCGGTGAAGAGCCTCCAGCCCAGTTGGTTTGGTGACTTATCATTAATAAGCGAGCACCCTACGAGATCCGGCTTTTTCGCTAAGCATTTTGGTTGCCAAGAACATATTTCGAATTTTTGCTAAGCAAAAAAGCCGTATCTCAATGAATGCGGCTTTCTTTCTTAGTGGAGAAAGGTATTCGGCATGATATCCGCCTTTTAGGCTTAGGAAAAACGACATACGTCTAATCGCCTCAGGATTTCAAGAAATTTCAGAGATACGCCCTTTTTCACTAGAGTTTTTGTGTACCTTTTCGTACCCATAGGTACATGAATTGAGGTATCATAAGGTGCAGAAGACTCCAAGGATTCTAGATATGCAAAAACCTGAAAATCGCCAAAATCCGAGATACGCCCTTCTTGCTAAGGAAGGCAGTAATGTTAGAGTCTACCTTTCATAATGAAACCTTTGCAGGGAAATTTGACTGATGCGAAATTTTATGTTCGAGTGGTGCCTGCACTGAATAACAAATATCATTTTGGAAATGCACGTATTTCTAGCTACAGTAGGAGGGAAATTATGTCTGGGAAATTCAGTAGGTATGTATGGGGCTTTGGAAAATGATATGAGATGAGTAGGTCCATAGTCTCCAGAAAAATGCGCAAAGAGATGCGAAGTTTCACTGGTAGACCATAGAGAGCACCAGCAAGAGTCACCAGTTTGTGGAAACTTCTGTGAGGGGCAGCAGAGTAGGACGTTATTCGATTCGTTGTTGAGGGAGGTAACTGAACGATTTCTCTTGTTAATTAATTTCTCGTGGTAAATCCATAACACGATTGCATAGATGATTCAATGTACTTATAGTAGATAATCTCAAAACTTCAATATCCAGAGTAGGTACCTTCAACTACCCTCCAAGTTTTATGATCACCGGACGATGATATTTCATAGAGAACCATCAAGAGTCATACCACACAATATCTGAAAATCTCATCGAAATCTAAAGGAAACTAAGGAAGGATCAATTGGAAGTGAGGCTTGTGAAGGATTTCACGTTGGCACTCGCTCGGTGGCTACTAATAATCCGATCACGATCAAATTTATACAAGACCATCTGCAAGTCTTAGACACACCCCTAAAAGTTTCATCCGATTCGGACAATATAGGTAGAAGCTACGGTTGTTAGAGGATTTCACGTTTGCGCATGCGTAGAGTGATCAATCTGACGTATGTGATTCTATTAATCAGGAGGGCTAGAATCAGATACTGTGGGATAGAAGAGGATGATGACTGCCACACCTTCTTCACATGCCCGCAATGGGAGGGTATGAGGAGGAGGAACGTTGCATCCACACAGGATCATACATAAAATGATTAGAAACAATTCGAGTTGGGACGCTATGGCAGTATTTGTCACAGCAGTCCTCAAAGCAAAAAAGCTGGATGGAAGATAGGAGGAAGAAGAAGAGGAATAGGATTGATGGATATCTGACCGGAGAGCTGAACTAGAAGCGGTCTTTAGGAAGAAAAAAAATGGCTCACCCTGAAGTAATACTGTACAAGTGGTTCCGGGGGGAGTCCTAGTTGGTATGCCCATCAGTCCAACACTGTTGGGGTGAAACTTCCCTTCGCTCAATGGGGAATTTGTCTCAATTTTAGATTCTGGAATTTCAAGTCAAATCCTATTATAGGGCCCTAGAATAACGTTTAACACTAGGAATAACCAAGGGGAAAAAATTAGCGTAGTAGAAAATGCCTAAACAAGTGAAGCCTCTGTTACAAAACACCGCAAAAATTGAGGAATATTGTTGACGTCATACGAAAAAAAAAACGACGCGAAAACAACTCCAACAACAGACAGAGTTCTAGCACCGCCACACAAAACGATCCAGTGAAATGGCTACTCGAATAATGTGATTCAAATCTTGAAACTAAATAAGAGAAGATGAAGAATAATAATGCTTGATAAACTAGTAGATAGATTCGTATTGTAAAAAAGTGAGTAATATTGTTTCTTTTGGTCACTTTTGTGTTTGGGTTCTTCCTGCCAGTTCGTGGCGCACTCTTGTGCGCACTACTCGGAAGGTAAAAGTTCGTGTATGTTCCGCTTCTGTGGTAAGCGCCACAGAACCTCCTTTGAAGTCAGATTGGTAGAATATCCGTCACGTTTCAAACATGGCTGCCTCTTACACATTGCCACCACATTTAAAATTTCCATCTTCCTTAAATTCTCTAATTTTTTTGGATGCGTTTTCGAGCAGCTCACTATGGTTTTATTCCATAAAAACAAACCCTCATTCGAAAAGAAAAAAAAAAAAATGTGAGGCAAATTCCCCATTAAAGAGTTT
>WIXP02000146.1:0-14237 GCA_009739505.2 Apolygus lucorum
CAAAGAGACCGCCGATAGAACAAAGGAATGGACCTATGAAATAATACCACGTCCAACTCACATATGACGAACGACTTGGAAGTGATATTCCTTTGTTCATGAACCGCCTCAACTACTAAGAAGCCGCCGATAATCAAAGGAATAGACTAATGATAACCCAGAACCAATCACTACCTCACACATGACTTGATAAACTTTTTTAAAGTCAAATTCTTTTGTACTTAGTCCGACTCAACTTCAAAGAGACCGCCGATAGAACAAAGGAATGGACCTATGATAATACATAACCACTGTCCAACTCACATATGAAGAACGACATTGGAAGTGATATTCCTTTGTACATGAACCGCCTCAACATCAAAGAAGCCGCCGATAATCAAAGGAATAGACTAATGATAAACCCAGAACCAATCCACCACCTCACAAATGGACTTGATAAACGTTATTGCAAGTCAAATTCTTTGTACTCAGTCCGACTCAATATCAAAGAGACCGCCGATAGAACAAAGGAATGGACGTATGAAAATACATAACCACTGTCCTCCTCACATATGACGAACGACATTGGAAGTGATATTCCTTTGTTCATGAACCGCCTCAACTACAAAGAAGCCGCCGATAATCAAAGGAATATACTAATGATAACCCAGAACCAATCACTACCTCACATATGACTTGATAAACGTTTTGAAAGTCAAATTCTTTTGTACTTAGTCCGCCTCAACTTCAAAGAGACCGCCGATAGAACAAAGGAATGGACCTATGATAATACATAACCACTGTTCACCTCACATATGACGAACGACATTGGAAGTGATATTCCTTTGTTCATGAACCGCCTCAACTACAAAGAAGCCGCCGATAATCAAAGGAATATACTAATGATAACCCATAACCAATCACTACCTCACATATGACTTGATAAACGTTATTGAAAGTCAAATTCTTTTGTACTTAGTCCGCCTCAACTTCAAAGAGACCGCCGATAGAACAAAGGAATGGACCTATGATAATACATAACCACTGTCCAACTCACATATGAAGAACGAAATTGGAAGTGATATTCCTTTGTACATGAACCGCCTCAACATCAAAGAAGCCGCCGATAATCAAAGGAATAGACTAATGATAACCCAGAACCAATCACCACCTCACAAATGACTTGATAAACGTTATTGCAAGTCAAATTCTTTTGTACTCAGTCCGACTCAATATCAAAGAGACCGCCGATAGAACAAAGGAATGGACGTATGAAAATACATAACCACTGTCCACCTCACATATGACGAACGACATTGGAAGTGATATTCCTTTGTTCATGAACCGCCTCAACTACAAAGAAGCCGCCGATAATCAAAGGAATATACTAATGATAACCCATAACCAATCACTACCTCACATAGTGACTTGATAAACGTTATTGAAAGTCAAATTCTTTTGTACTTAGTCCGCCTCAACTTCAAAGAGACCGCCGATAGAACAAAGGAATGGACCTATGATAATACGATAACCACTGTCCACCTCACATATGACGAACGACATTGGAAGTGATATTCCTTTGTTCATGAACCGCCTCAACTACAAAGAAGCCGCCGATAATCAAAGGAATATACTAATGATAACCCATAACCAATCACTACCTCACATATGACTTGATAAACGTTATTGAAAGTCAAATTCTTTTGTACTTAGTCCGCCTCAACTTCAAAGAGACCGCCGATAGAACAAAGGAATGGACCTATGATAATACATAACCACTGTCCACCTCACATATGACGAACGATATTGGAAGTGATATTCCTTTGTACATGAACCGCCTCAACATCAAAGAAGCCGCCGATAATCAAAGGAATAGACTAATGATAACCCAGAACCAATCACCACCTCACAAATGACTTGATAAACGTTATTGCAAGTCAAATTCTTTCGTACTCAGTCCGACTCAATATCAAAGAGACCGCCGATAGAACAAAGGAATGGACGTATGAAAATACATAACCACTGTCCCCCTCTTCATATGACGAACGATGTTGGAAGTGACATTCCTTTGTACATGAACCGCCTCAACATCAAAGAAGCCGCCGATGATCAAAGGAATAGACTATGATAACCCAGAACCAATCACACCTCACAAATGACTTGATAAACGTTATTGCAAGTCAAATTCTTTTGTACTCAGTCCGACTCAATATCAAAGAGACCCCCGATAGAACAAAGGAATGGACGTATGAAAATACATAACCACTGTCCTACCTCACATATGACGAACGACATTGGAAGTGATATTCCTTTGTTCATGAACCGCCTCAACTACAAAGAAGCCGCCGATAATCAAAGGAATATACTAATGATAACCCAGAACCAATCACTACCTCACACATGACTTGATAAACGTTTTTGAAAGTCAAATTCTTTTGTACTTAGTCCGCCTCAACTTCAAAGAGACCGCCGATAGAACAAAGGAATGGACCTATGATAATACATAACCACTGTCCAACTCACATATGAAGAACGAAATTGGAAGTGATATTCCTTTGTACATGAACCGCCTCAACATCAAAGAAGCCGCCGATAATCAAAGGAATAGACTAATGATAACCCAGAACCAATCACCACCTCACAAATGACTTGATAAACGTTATTGCAAGTCAAATTCTTTGTACTCAGTCCGACTCAATATCAAAGAGACCGCCGATAGAACAAAGGAATGGACGTATGAAAATACATAACCACTGTCCTCCTCACATATGACGAACGACATTGGAAGTGATATTCCTTTGTTCATGAACCGCCTCAACTACAAAGAAGCCGCCGATAATCAAAGGAATATACTAATGATAACCCATAACCAATCACTACTTCACATATAACTTGATAAACGTTATTGAAAGTCAAATTCTTTTGTACTTAGTCCGCCTCAACTTCAAAGAGACCGCCGATAGAACAAAGGAATGGACCTATGATAATACATAACCACTGTTCACCTCACATATGACGAACGAAATTGGAAGTGATATTCCTTTGTTCATGAACCGCCTCAACTACAAAGAAGCCGCCGACAATCAAAGGAATATACTAATGATAACCCAGAACCAATCACTACCTCACATATGACTTGATAAACGTTATTGAAAGTCAAATTCTTTTGTACTTAGTCCGCCTCAACTTGAAAGAGACCGCCGATAGAACAAAGGAATGGACCTATGATAATACATAACCACTGTCCAACTCACATATGAAGAACGAAATTGGAAGTGATATTCCTTTGTACATGAACCGCCTCAACATCAAAGAAGCCGCCGATAATCAAAGGAACAGACTAATGATAACCCAGAACCAATCACTACCTCACATATGACTTGATAGACGTTTTAGAAAGTAAAATTCTTTTGTACTTAGTCCGCCTCAACTTCAAAGAGACCGCCGATAGAACAAAGGAATGGACCTATGATAATACATAACCACTGTTCACCTCACATATGACGAACGACATTGGAAGTGATATTCCTTTGTTCATGAACCGCCTCAACTATAAAGAAGCCGCCGATAATCAAAGGAATATACTAACGATAATCCATAACCAATCACTACCTCACATATGACTTGATAAACGTTATTGAATGTCAAATTCTTTTGTACTTAGTCCGCCTCAACTTCAAAGAGACCGCCGATAGAACAAAGGAATGGACCTATGATAATACATAACCACTGTCCAACTCACATATGGAGAACGAAATTGGAAGTGATATTCCTTTTAACCCTCCACTGGTAGACCCCGGAGCGCGGCGCTCCTTCAGCCCATTTTTCGAATACTGTGGTTCGCAGTGGCTATACTGAGGGCTGTGATTCACAGTTCCCACCTAGAAACCACCTCTACGCAGGACCGTACCCTCCTCTCTGTCCCCAAAACCGCTCAGGGTTAGTGAGAATCGGTTTCTTGCACTAAAACGTGAATGTGTCAGATCGCTCTTAAGTCTGAGCGCTCTTCTGATCCCAAGAAATGGCTTCAGTGGTCTGAGGAAGATTCTGACGATATGGCAGAACGAACATCTGACTGAAACGGCTTTGATATGTTAAATTTTGATTGCTCAGTTATTTGTATTTCAGAGTTGAGCAAAACCTATTTTTACCAAAACGTATTTCTGAGTTCAATAAAAAAAACTTTTTACCAATATGTTTTTCATTGAACATTTTTAGATACACCAGGAGATGAGTTGAGCATCTCACTCTGACCAAAAACAATTAAAAAATATGATAAATATTGATTTTTTCGGGAGGAAGTACCGAAAGAGCGCCGCGCTCCTGGGTCTACCTTTTGCGAGATGAGATTAGGTCTACCACTGGAGGGTTAAATGAACCGCCTCAACATCAAAGAAGCCGCCGATGATCAAAGGAATAGACTATTGATAACCCAGAACCAATCACCACCTCACAAATGACTTGATAAACTTTATTGCAAGTCAAATTCTTTTGTACTCAGTCCGACTCAATATCAAAGAGACCACCGATAGAACAAAGGAATGGACGTATGAAAATACATAACCACTGTCCACCTCACATATGACGAACGATGTTGGAAGTGACATTCCTTTTTACATGAACCGCCTCAACATCAAAGAAGCCGCCGATGATCAAAGGAATAGACTATTGATAACCCAGAACCAATCACCACCTCACAAATGACTTGATAAACGTTATTGCAAGTCAAATTCTTTTGTACTCAGTCCGACTCAATATCAAAGAGACCGCCGATAGAACAAAGGAATGGACGTATGAAAACACATAACCACTGTCCACCTCACATATGACGAACGACATTGGAAGTGATATTCCTTTGTTCATGAACCGCCTCAACTACAAAGAAGCCGCCGATAATCAAAGGAATATACTAATGATAACCCATAACCAATCACTACCTCACATATGACTTGATAAACGTTATTGAAAGTCAAATTCTTTTGTACTTAGTCCGCCTCAACTTCAAAGAGACCGCCGATAGAACAAAGGAATGGACCTATGATAATACATAACCACTGTTCACCTCACATATGACGAACGACATTGGAAGTGATATTCCTTTGTTCATGAACCGCCTCAACTACAAAGAAGCCGCCGATAATCAAAGGAATATACTAATGATAACCCATAACCAATCACTACCTCACATAATACTTGATAAACGTTATTGAAAGTCAAATTCCTTTGTACTTAGTCCGCCTCGACTTCAAAGAGACCGCCGATAGAACAAAGGAATGGACGTATGAAAATACATAACCACTGTCCACCTCACATATGACGAACGATGTTGGAAGTGACATTCCTTTGTACATGAACCGCCTCGACATCAAAGAAGCCGCCGATGATCAAAGGAATAGACTATTGATAACCCAGAACCAATCACCACCTCACAAATGACTTGATAAACGTTATTGCAAGTCAAATTCTTTTGTACTCAGTCCGACTCAGTATCAAAGAGACCGCCGATAGAACAAAGGAATGGACGTATGGAAATACATAACCACTGTCCACCTCACATATGACGAACGACATTGGAAGTGATATTCCTTTGTTCATGAACCGCCTCAACTACAAAGAAGCCGCCGATAATCAAAGGAATATACTAATGATAATCCATAACCAATCACTACCTCACATATGACTTGATAAACGTTATTGAAAGTCAAATTCTTTTGTACTTAGTCCGCCTCAACTTCAAAGAGACCGCCGATAGAACAAAGGAATGGACCTATGATAATACATAACCACTGTCCACCTCACATATGACGAACGATATTGGAAGTGATATTCTTTTGTACATGAACCGCCTCAACTACAAAGAAGCCGCCGATAATCAAAGGAATATACTAATGATAACCCATAACCAATCACTACCTTCACATATGACTTGATAAACGTTATTGAAAGTCAAATTCTTTTGTACTTAGTCCGCCTCAACTTCAAAGAGACCGCCGATAGAACAAAGGAATGGACCTATGATAATACATAACCACTGTTCACCTCACATATGACGAACGACATTGGAAGTGATATTCCTTTGTTCATGAACCGCCTCAACTACAAAGAAGCCGCCGACAATCAAAGGAATATACTAATGATAACCCAGAACCAATCACTACCTCACATATGACTTGATAAACGTTATTGAAAGTCAAATTCTTTTGTACTTAGTCCGCCTCAACTTGAAAGAGACCGCCGATAGAACAAAGGAATGGACCTATGATAATACATAACCACTGTCCAACTCACATATGAAGAACGAAATTGGAAGTGATATTCCTTTGTACATGAACCGCCTCAACATCAAAGAAGCCGCCGATAATCAAAGGAACAGACTAATGATAACCCAGAACCAATCACTACCTCACATATGACTTGATAAACGTTTTAGAAAGTAAAATTCTTTTGTACTTAGTCCGCCTCAACTTCAAAGAGACCGCCAATAGAACAAAGGAATGGACCTATGATAATACATAACCACTGTTCACCTCACATATGACGAACGACATTGGAAGTGATATTCCTTTGTTCATGAACCGCCTCAACTACAAAGAAGCCGCCGATAATCAAAGGAATATACTAACGTTTATCCATAACCAATCACTACCTCACATATGACTTGATAAACGTTATTGAAAGTCAAATTCTTTTGTACTTAGTCCGCCTCAACTTCAAAGAGACCGCCGATAGAACAAAGGAATGGACCTATGATAATACATAACCACTGTCCAACTCACATATGACGAACGACATTGGAAGTGATATTCCTTTGTTCATGAACCGCCTCAACTACAAAGAAGCCGCCGACAATCAAAGGAATATACTAATGATAACCCAGAACCAATCACTACCTCACATATGACTTGATAAACGTTATTGAAAGTCAAATTCTTTTGTACTTAGTCCGCCTCAACTTGAAAGAGACCGCCGATAGAACAAAGGAATGGACCTATTATATTACATAACCACTGTCCAACTCACATATGACGAACGATGTTGGAAGTGACATTCCTTTTTACATGAACCGCCTCAACATCAAAGAAGCCGCCGATGATCAAAGGAATAGACTATTGATAACCCAGAACCAATCACCACCTCACAAATTGTACCATGAATTAATAGTGGATACGCTCTGGGTAGGTAAAATTCAAGATTACCGCCGTGCCGCTACCTATCTACTATCACGCGCGCCCTCTACCTATTTTCCGATCTCCATCAACTGCCGTCTTCATCCATCAATGTCGATTTTTTTTTGCAAGCCTGCAGACGTGGAAACCTGGTAGACAGGAAGAACCTTCCAGATTTTTCGCACACGTTTTCCCGTGACATGAATTCTTTTTTTTTCTTCGATTTCGATGCCGTACTCGTCTGCCGTACATTTTCCTAAATTACGAGGACTCAAATTTATTTATATCGTCGTTGTTCGTTTGATTTATTCCGGAAGCGAAAGACAGATACTTCAGGTATGTACCTCATTTCTGCGATCAATTTTTCACCTGCCAGTAACTCTTGTTCAAATGACTGAGTCCATCACTTCATTGCAGAGTATCGTCGGATATTCCTCATCCTCGCTTCAGATCGTCATATGTGGAAGTGCTGCGTCGAAATAAAGAAATAGAAGATTTCTCGAACAGGCGTACTCTCACTAAGAGGAAACTGACAGATCTACCGGTAAGCCCTGCTGCAGTTTTCCTTTTCTGTATAACATAACCTCCGTCGCCATGGTATGAAAGGAAATACCTAATCTTGGTATTTTGTTTATAGTTTCACGGCTGTCCACCCTTTCCCTTGGAAGATTCATCGAAAAAGACGAGGAAAAAATTCAGCTAAGAGTAAAATTAAGCAGGCGAACCACCTAGTAGCTCCCTTAGTACTACCTAGTACCTACCTTTCCTTCCTTGAGGCTACCTTATTTAAATTTTTAGTGCCCTACAGTAATTAGATAATCGTAGTGGCAGGATCTTTTCTTTTTTTTTATTTTCGTTCTGAATAATGGGTATTTCCCTATGAAAGATTTAATTTTTTTGAATAAAATTTACTTTGTTCCTACGCCAGTGTTTCTTGGGTTCATCCCCACTTCCTGACTGAGCTCTGTGTTATTTAAAATTTATTATCTTATTGGTAATTCCTGGCATAGAAAACAAAATGGCGCCCAACGTACTATACTGAAGTATAATTTATGTATTTATTTATTTGTAGTTATTGCCGTTCTCTATTTTTCGTCTCTAGGTGGTTCGCTTAGATTAAGCATCTTAATCTCTTAATTTAGGTAGATTAAGAAGTTACTGCTGAACAAACTCTCCTTGCCTATACAAGTCTCTGTACTTTAATTCATTAGATATCGTATCTAAACTATATATTCACTTGTGGTAGTACCACATAGCAACGTTATAAATTTCACATTTGGCTTCGATCATGCCTGATCCTCCATCCCCAGGGGTGGATCCCTCAATTAAATTAGCTCATACCAAGTTGGTTAATGAGCGAGAAGTTCTATTCGCTTCACTGCAGAAAATTTATGATAAGTCAGCTAATCTTACTGCTAAGAATATTACTGCGTTTAGTGCCTCTTATGATCGTCTAGGGATAATTGAAGGCAAATTAGATGATCTAACCAACCGTGTTAGAGATTTTAATGCTAATTTAAGTGATTCATATAAGTCATGGAGATTAGATGTGACCGAATACTATTGTAGCCTTGTGGAAATGATTGATATCGCTCGTTCGAACTATGTTGCTGTTAGAAAAGCCACCACTACGCTTCCCGAAAATTTACCTTGTACCGTAACTAACGCCTCTTCCTCTCATCTTCCTAAGATTTCCCTTCCCTCTTTTTCTGGAAAAATTGAAGAGTGGACAGAATACCATTCGTTATTCAATTCTCTCGTGCACAACGAACCTTCATTGACAGGGAACGACGTTAAAAAGTTCCAATACCTTAGATCAAGCTTGAGAGGCGATGCTTTGGCGGTTATTTCCAGTTTTCCGTTGAATGCTGAAAGCTACCCTCTAGCTTTAACAGCTTTAATTTCTCGTTATCAAAACCGACGTCGATTAGCTTCACATTTTATGGATCGTTTATTGGAATTCAAACCTCTTAATAATCCATCACATCCAGATTTTCAACGATTCTTGAACGTGCACGAAAATAATTGGGTTTCGTTATCCAAACTGGATAATATTGACTTATTAGATTTTGTGAAATTACATCTGGCACTCTCACATCTAGATTCTACGACGAGAAGAGCTTTTGAAGAGGAATACAACTCGCACACGATCCCAACGCATAAAAAACCTTATTGATTTCATCACCGAACTTAGTCGTCGAGAGGAGTTATTGAAATCCGTCTCTCATAGCGTCATTCGTTCCAAGGAATCACAGGGTAAGAAAACTTCCAACCCTAATTTCAAGTCAGATTCAAGGAATCAAGATTCATTCCATCTTTATCAAGTATCGCATAAGGATGCGAAATTAGAGCATACTGATTCCAAAGCTCTAAATTATCCATGTCAAAATCATCTACCTCCAATGTTCGTAATTTACAAATTTCGCAACCACCCAGTGATACTGTAGTTCCTAAGGACGTAAACCTTAGCCACTACATCGAAAATTGTGTGTTGGAATTGTGAAAGTACGTCACACTATTACACTCATTGCCCAGAACCAAGAAGAAGGTTCTGTTATCATTGTGGTTACGCAGGTGTGACTATCAAGACATGTCCCACTTGTAACCCGGAAAATGCTCACGGGGGTCGATCTTAGGGGTCGAGCCGGCCCCCGTTTCACTTCCGAACCTCAAAACAAATATTGTACCTTCTAACGTTGTCTCATTGCCGTCAAGTTCTACCGTACCTTTAACGTCTTCATTACCGTCTCTACCAGTCACTGCTACAGCAAGTGACAACTCTTCTATCGTACCTTTATCGTCTATTCTTCGGTGGGATCGTTTCCACCATCGTAGATTTCAATTACCTCATCAGTTACAGAATATGAATGCCGTTTCCGCTCATTCTGATCGATGGGTCTTGCCGTTAACTTTTCGCTTAAAAAAGGATTCTCCGAGTACTTGTGTACCTGCACTTTACGATACTGGATCTTCTCTATCATTCATAGGCGAGCAGGGTCTGCAACTTCTTGGACTTTCTCCCAACCATGAGATGAATTTATATGATTGTCAGAAGCATTCTATCGTGGCCCAAATGGCAGATGGAACACAAGCTACCATTTCAAAATCATGTCAGTTGCGTTTTAACCTTGGTCCACGTACTTTAGAGGCCAAATTATATCTCCTGAATTCATTATCATTTCCTATCGTACTGGGATTGGACGCTATCAAGAAAGCTGGAATAGTGACAGATGCTTCCAGTAACTCTTGGCATTTCCATGATTTCCCTCAACAGAAATTTCATTTTGCTGTGTCAAATCTCTATCGTTCTCGTTCAGACTCACCTTTTCTGTCTAGCTGCTGTGGAATCAAGGGACTCACCTCGGAGCAACGGAATATCTTGGATCCAATCGTCTCCCAAGGATTATCCGAGTTAGAAAATAGTCCAGGACTCACCACTAGGATTTCTCACAAGATTGATATTGGATCAGCCGAGCCTATCAAGCAGAGGGCCTATAACTACTCTCCGAAGGTTCTGGAATGTATGTATAAGGAGTTGGATAAGATGTTGGAGTCTGGAGTCGTCGAAGTAAGTCATTCTGCATGGAGTTCTCCTGTTGTGATGGTACGAAAGGATGACAAATATCGTTTTTGTATTGATTTCCGTCGGGTAAACTCTGTTTCCAAGAAGGATTCTTACCCTATGCCAAATTTGAACACTCTACTTGATAGCCTCCGCCAAGCTGCGTATCTTTCCAAACTGGATTTGAGACAAGCCTTTTTGCAAGTGCCACTAGCAGATGAGTCATCTCGCGACATTACCTCATTCACCGTGCCAGGTAGAGGACTATTCCGCTTCCGTACTATGCCTTTTGGGCTTTGTAACTCGCCATCTACTTTCCAACGCCTTGCTGATACTATATTTTTGGATTTATATCCTGGTGTAGTAGTCTTTTTAGACGATATCCTTATTTGTACCTCCAACTTCTTAGAGCACTGCGAGCTACTCAAAGAGGTTTTCCGACGTCTCAAGGATAATGGCCTCAAACTCAATACCGAAAAGTGCGAGTTTGGTTGTAAGGAAGTTCGTTATTTGGGATACCGAGTCAATAGTGAGGGTATTTCCGTAGATCCAGAGAAAGTGGAAGCAGTAACTTCGTATCCAGTTCCTAACAACATTACCGAACTTCGAAGATTTCTTGGTATGTCTGGTTGGTACAGGAGGTTTATTCCTGAATTCTCCACTATCGTTGCTCCCTTGACTTCATTGTTAAGTAAACGTAATAAATGGAAGTGGAGTGTCGCACAAGATGAAGCCTTTAATAACCTCAAGTCTGCACTTACTTCAGCTCCAATTTTGGCCAGGCCCAATTTTGATTTACCCTTTATCTTACAGTCGGATGCGAGTCAATTTGGTATTGGAGCGGCACTTGTTCAACTACAAGAAGGCAATGAACGTGTAATATCGTATAGTTCTCGTTCACTTTCTGCCGCTGAACGTAATTACAGTGTAACGGAGAAGGAATGTCTCGCTGTAATCTATGGGATTGAGAAAAATCGCCACTATTTGGAAGGTAGTGAATTTACGGTAATTACCGACCATTCGTGTCTCAAATGGCTCTTAGAATTGAAAAATCCCACCGGTAGGTTAGCAAGATGGACATTACGCCTACAGCCTTACCAGTATAAAGTAGAATACCGTAAGGGAAAATTGAACTGTGTAGCTGATGCACTATCCAGGATTCCGTCTCTTGTCAATGTCGTAGCTGTATCATCCAATGATGACTCTAATGAGGTTTCTGCTATCGTTCCAGATGAAACTCCATCTGTTGATGAATGGTACGAGCAGAAGTTGTACAGAGTTCGAAATTACCCTGAAAATCATCCAGATTGGAAGATTCATGACAACCGTTTATATTACTACCGTAAATCGTTTCTGAAAGAAGAGTTAGATGAACCTAGTGAAGATTGGAAGTTGGTCGTCCCTAAGCATCTACGTTCTGAGATCCTCAGAGAAAGTCATGACGTGCCTCAAGCAGGACATCTGGGTATCTCTAAAACACACTGGCGAGTCGGTAGATCCTACTACTGGCCAGGTATGTATCGGGATATTGTCCACTATATCCAGAGATGTGATCTTTGTCAGCGAGTAAAACCATCAAATTCGACTCCCAGGGGCCTGATGTTTCCTCGATATCTTTCAAATCCTTGGCACACCGTCTCTGCAGATATCATGGGTCCATTTCCCCGAAGTACAACCGGCAACAAATATTTATTGGTTTTTGAAGATCTTTTCACGAAGTGGGTAGAGTTAGTACCCATTCGTAGTACCACTTCTGCCGTTATTCTTTCTAAATTTCGTACTACAATTATGAATCGTTTTGGTACCCCATTGGTACTCATTACCGACAATGCTTCTAACTTTGTCAGCTCAGCAGTTCGGAACATGGCAAAGGCATCAAATATTCAGCACCGCACCACACCACTGTACCACTGCCAGGCCAACCCGACGGAGAGAGCTAATCGCAATGTACGTCAACTAATCCGCACTTACGTCGACCAATCACGTCATACTCAGTGGGATGTGTACATCAGTGAGCTACAATTCGCCTTAAACAGTGCTCAACATGGCTCTACGAAGTATTCTCCAGCGTTTCTAAATTTTGGTCGCGAACTCAGACCTTATTCATCTTTTCGTTCCTCGATCTCTGACGTTCAGCCTCAGCTTGACCACTCTGGCTCAGATGAATGGGTCAATCGGATGAAAAAGCTCAAGGAACTTTTCCACATGGTTGAGATGCATCTTCTAAAGGCCAGCTCGGATCAGAGTCAACGCTACAACTTACGCCGGTGTCCAGATAAGTTCAGCATCGGTGACCAAGTGCTTCGCAAGTCTTTCAACCTTTCATCAGCCATAGACCAGTCTGCAGCCAAACTTTACCATAAATTTGAAGGCCCTTTCTTCCGTAGTCTCTGTTAGCTCTGGAGGAGTATGTCGACTTCAGGACTCACGGGGTAAAGATGCAGGCCTGTGGCATCCCTCAAAACTCAAACCCTATTTCCTACCTCAAACCGCTGGAGAGGGGTGTGTACCATGAATTAATAGTGGATACGCTCTGGGTAGGTAAAATTCAAGATTACCGCCGTGCCGCTACCTATCTACTATCACGCGCGCCCTCTACCTATTTTCCGATCTCCATCAACTGCCGTCTTCATCCATCAATGTCGATTTTTTTTGCAAGCCTGCAGACGTGGAAACCTGGTAGACAGGAAGAACCTTCCAGATTTTTCGCACACGTTTTCCCGTGACATGAATTCTTTTTTTCTTCGATTTCGATGCCGTACTCGTCTGCCGTACATTTTCCTAAATTACGAGGACTCAAATTTATTTATATCGTCGTTGTTCGTTTGATTTATTCCGGAAGCGAAAGACAGATACTTCAGGTATGTACCTCATTTCTGCGATCAATTTTTCACCTGCCAGTAACTCTTGTTCAAATGACTGAGTCCATCACTTCATTGCAGAGTATCGTCGGATATTCCTCATCCTCGCTTCAGATCGTCATATGTGGAAGTGCTGCGTCGAAATAAAGAAATAGAAGATTTCTCGAACAGGCGTACTCTCACTAAGAGGAAACTGACAGATCTACCGGTAAGCCCTGCTGCAGTTTTCCTTTTCTGTATAACATAACCTCCGTCGCCATGGTATGAAAGGAAATACCTAATCTTGGTATTTTGTTTATAGTTTCACGGCTGTCCACCCTTTCCCTTGGAAGATTCATCGAAAACGACGAGGAAAAAATTCAGCTAAGAGTAAAATTAAGCAGGCGAACCACCTAGTAGCTCCCTTAGTACTACCTAGTACCTACCTTTCCTTCCTTGAGGCTACCTTATTTAAATTTTAGTGCCCTACAGTAATTAGGTAATCGTAGTGGCAGGATCTTTTCTTTTTTTTTATTTTCGTTCTGAATAATGGGTATTTCCCTATGAAAGATTTAATTTTTTGAATAAAATTTACTTTGTTCCTACGCCAGTGTTTCTTGGGTTCATCCCCACTTCCTGACAGAGCTCTGTGTTATTTAAAATTTATTATCTTATTGGTAATTCCTGGCA
>WIXP02000147.1:0-66412 GCA_009739505.2 Apolygus lucorum
TTATGTAAAGAAAAATCAAGGACATTAATTTGGAGAAAACTAGTTTATTAATTTTTACAAATTCAAGAAATATTATGTTTTTATAAAAAAAAAAAAAATGATAATAAAGAAAACCCACTGCCTTCCTCCACATAACCTTGAACTTGAAGTTTTACTTCAGTCTTGGGGGACCTTTCAGGGTTCGATGGTGTGATATTGCAGCTGCACCACAACGATCTCCTCACAAGTACATAATGCACTCGTCGTGGAACACTGCAACGTTAATTTTTGGTCATTTTGAGTTTGTTATCGGTTTGAAGCTCCTGCATCAAGCCTAGTTTGTTACGTTGGCCGCCAGATGACAGATTAGTCAGTATTTCATTGAATGTTCTCAATGCTGGATCTCAACATCCGAAAGCCCGTTCGTGAGAGATTCGACTAACCCGCAACGAGGAAGGAACGGCGACCGACTGAGATCGTGTCCGTGGCGATTTCCCTCAACCAGATAAAGAGAGACCTGTCTCTGTTTCGAGATGTTGCAGTATTCTCTCGTGCGATCGATCAGCTCATTGGGATCTGTTTTGGCCTACGGGAAATCTCTGTTCGTGAGGTAAATTCATCAGACAAATAAATCGAATGCTGTGATCGACCGATAATGTGGATTCGCCGCTGATGTATGTCTACCCGTGTGAACAGTAAACTGGACCTCTGGAGAAGGTGGTACCTACAGTCGCTTATCACCACGAATATTTGGGGCAGAGGAGATCCCTGAGAGTGAAGTGAGCCGCACAATGTGACTGTGGCTCTGCGCCAGAAAATTTGTTCGTTCGTTTGGTGGCCGTGTAGGTGTCAAGAGGCGCCTTTGAAGTGAAATAATGTTTTGTCTCAAATTCCATCCTGCCGTTGCATTGGTGGGATCGTCGTATCGTAAAATTCCTAGAAGATGATAATCGCTGGAAATACGGAATTTCAGTACGTCGGTCCGTTAGGAATAAACCGAGCCCACCCAAGCTTCCAACAATAACTAGTGATAGGCAAGTTCCCTCCTTCCTTCCTTTTAGGACGTCCCACAGAAAGACTTGGGCGTCCTTATGCGATTAGTCTGGCGTAGAGTTGGAAAACACTCAACAGAAAAAACCCGAAAATCTTCCGAATTTCTCACTATTTCACCAGAGTATCAAAATTAGCATGGTGAGGGGGCGAGTGGGGGATGATATTCACTCGAATTCGCTTGTTGCGTACCGTAGATCATGGATTTTCAAATGCTCTTCAAATTCTAGGCTCCCTCGCCGCTAGAAATGTTAAGGTGGATAAGGTGAAGGGGGGGGGGATCACTATTTCTTGCTTAAAATAACAAATAAATTACATCGAGTGAAACAGTTTTAAGTTCTATCGCTTACCAACTGGTTTAAATTTACCTAGTGCATTACTTTACACATATAAATAACATATAAAATAATATTTATTGAAAAAAGATAGCTGTCAAGAGGAATTACTTACCAGCCATCTTTCATTGTTTTAGGCCTAAGAGCCCACTGTCGCTTCAAAGAAACACAAAATTTGATGATGTTTAATAGTACAAAAAATAGAGAAAAAAGGGAATCTGAAACGCATTGCGAAGACTAACTTTTGTTTTGATGAACCTGAGAGAGAGGGTTGCCCTTCCTGAAACTGCCTCTTCATTTATGAGAAGTTATGTTACATTATTATACAATTTCTGTGATCTACCTTTACTTTAATGATACTTGAAGAGTCCAGTATTAGTTCAATTTTACGTTTTATAAAATTAGAAATTGATTGTGTTTTACCCCCTTATCTCTCGTCTTATTGCATGGCTTGAATCTTGGAAGGCAGTTCTTAGGATATATTGACTCTACTGAAGTACCTTCTTCGGCTGTTGACAGAATACGTACTTTGTGAGAACAGAGCCGAGCTGATCCACTGTTTGGTGATTGTGCTCTGAAGCAATATCACCAATCGGGTTCTCAGGGTACTAACTGACTAATACCTACTAACTTAACCTACACCTTAGATTTAATGTATTTTTTATTTTGTCTATGGATTTGTTGGTTTATTATTTTCAGTAATGAACCGTTGGAATCGAGCAAGAAACTAAACTTTTAACCCCCCCCCCCTCAAATGGTGGTTTACTTTTCAAGGTACGTAGAATCCGAAAAATCGAATTGCAAAAAAAAATCCGTACTGCTGCACTTTCCTCAGTCACCGTAGACCGATTTTGGTGAAATTTTATATATGGGCTTCATTCGGGGTCTAGTAGTGCCACGAAGCTTTTGGTTGATGTCAGTCACTTCTAAGGGGTGAAAAATAGAAGTTAAAATTTACAATATTTACCTTACAAAATTTACAAATTTACAATATACACCTATTTAAAATTGAATTAAGTTTTTAGGTCGAATGAGACCACTCGTTCGCTCACCGTGATATTCAGGGTTGGATTTACAATAATCAGAAACACGAGTGTGAATCGCAAAAGACTATGGAAATTGACCTAAATTGGTTCAAACTTCAGCTGATGAAACGCGATCGTTTTTCGTTTCATTGAATAGAGTTTCGTGTTCTACTCAGTTGTGCATCCTTGGAAGAATCAAATTTCGTAATGATGGCACCGACAACCCTCAGGTAGCAATGTTATTGCAAGTACATAGTATTAATGGGAATGTTGCGTTCAATGCAGGCAGGTGATCTACTAAGTAAAATAATAAACCGTTGTGTAATAATTTGCAGCGTTTTGTTTGCTCGAACACTGGTATGAGGAGGTTTGTAGGTGGGCAAAAGGAGCATCAGCATACGAAGGAAGGTTAGGTAGGCACCGATAACAGTTTGGAAGGTTCTTGGAATAGTAAATTACAGGACGGCAAGGAAGTTTCATTGTGGCTGCTCTCATTCGGCTCTGCAGATTACAACGGGGCGCAGGCCGTGGCCTATCCTCTATATTTTGGTTTATTTTTCCCGGAGCCCGCGGCGAGCGGACCTTCTAATCTGTGTGTTTTCCTTCGACGGAAGTCCTATCTCGTCATTAAGGTGTGCGCTCCACCCTGAGCAGCCCTGTGGGAACAGACCGAAACCCTACCGAACTCGTGTTCTCCAGGAAAATACGGTGCCCACATTCCAGGGCTGAAGCCGATAGAAGATAAGGCAGGTTGAGCGACCAATGGTGGTGTATGTATTGAGGTATCGAGTGCCTTTAAAATTGAACATATCACTGACGCACTTGCCTACAAGAAGCCCTGGTGAGTGAAAGAAAAGTACAATTTCTAGTAAAATCAAGATTCTCATTATTAACACGTTTGTTTAAGAATTTCCAAAAGGCCTCTTAATATTCAAAATTTGATCCCACAAAATGTTCGATGTCAGAGAGATATGAATTTTGAATAGTGTCACTCACAGTAGGGGCACCAACGCCATTCGGTAGCTTCAAGTTCTTGGACTGAAGAGCGGGAAGTTGATTTCCTGCAGCTGCTTTTGTGGATTTCCAACGGGGTGGAAGTCGGACATGATACAGACTTCACTTTAGCGTTTGTACTGATTTGGAAATTCCTTGATGAAGAAAGTCGAGGGGAAAATTTTCCCGAAGACTTCCCCGAGTAGTCAGTTGAGCTAAACAGCGAGAGTGTACCTAATTGGGGGGGGGGGGGGGGAACAATGATTGGCAATAATACAAATTAGAAGTACTGTTCGAAAAGTAGTGTGTCGAAGTGAAAGAAAGAATGTCCGGTCATGCAGTATGAGTTAATGAGCGAACTTTCAAAGAAATCTTCTAAGCTATGGTTAAGAAAATCGAAATATTAGCTATGTGACAGAGTAGTCAGCCATGTGGGTGTGGCACATAGAACGAATCCTTCAAATTATACAATCAATCTCTTGAACCGATTTAAAAAAAATCGATTTCGGTTTATTATTTTCAATAATGAACCTTTGGAATCGACCAAGAATGAAAATGTAACCCCCTCTAAAAATTTGTTGTCCGTACGCCGTACGCAGCACTTTCTTTAGTTACCATGGACCGATTTTGATGAAATTTGGTGTATGGGCTCCATGTAAGGCCATGTTGTGCCACGAATATTTTGGTTGATGTAGGTTGCTTCTAAGAGTTGAAAAATAAGGTTTGAAATTTTGAAAACGCCCTGACTCAAAATATTTTGATATAAAGGTATTTTTTCCATCAATTTAGGATAGCATAGAGTTTTTAGAATTTTTTGAGACCACGCAGAGCCCTGTAGGACAAACCGTTCGCTCCCTACGAGAATTTAAGGGTTGGACGTACGATAAATCAGAAACACGAGTGTGAATCGCAAAAGAGGCCTAATCTCCGTTCAAATTATAGCCGACTGAAATGCGATCGATGTTTTTCTTCATGTTGGATGGTGGTAACAATGGCAAAGCCGTGTTCTTTGCAGACGAGTGATCTATATAAAAATAATAAACCGTTGTGTAATAATTTGCAGCGTTTTTTCTTTCAAATGAAACACCTTGCTGATCACCGCCACAGACTGCTCCAACCTCGTCTTAAACCTTTGATACCTTTGATACCGTCGGCCTTTGATACCTCGTAAGTGACAAAAATTCGACTGGGGTTTTGATACCGATATGGTGAGTTTTGAGGCGCATCGATTTAGTGACGAAATATTTTTGGACTGTTACGAAGTCCCACCACACCGAGGCGCCTCAAAATTCTGAACACATCGGTATCAAAATCTCAAAATAACCTAATAATTCTAAATACCTTAAACTTATCCAACTATCGAATAAAAAATCTACCACTTTGCCCAGTTCCCGTGGTCCATTTTGACGACATTTGAAATACCTGCTTCGTTTGGGGTCTTCCTAGTTGTGCCCCGAAGGTTTTGGTTATTGTCAGTCACTTCTAAGGGGTAAAAAGTTGGGGAAAACATTTTCAAAAAATGTTTCGTCGTTTTCCCATTTTGAAAACTTTTGAAGTATCGACAGATAAACAATGTTTGATATTGCTTATTTCATAATTTAAAATAGCGACGTTTTAAAACAATTTTTTGACACCACCCAGAGCTTCGTGAGACCTACCGTTTGCTTCCTATGAGGATAGTTAATTATTTAAATAATAAAAAATTAAAATAAATGAAAATTGAATTCAGTAAAAAGTTACTGAAGGTTTTTTCCATTAATTTAGGATAGAGTTCAAATTTTAGAAACGAAGTAGACGACCCAGAGCTTAAAAAGGATGAATCGCGGTTAAATGAGAGTTGATTGTGAAATTATTCGGGATTACACGTGACCTGCCTAGGAGCTTTTCGATCTTGGGTCCCTCAACCCCCTCCCCCACCTACCATGGTCCTTGTAATAATAAACCGTCGCGTAATAATTCGGATTGTGCGTGTGTTTTTCTGAATGGTTTGAAAAAGTTTCATTTGATTGGAACGAGGTGTCGCTTGATTGGCGCCTCTTTGCTTTTGAATTTGATGGAAGAAGGAACAAAATACTTCTCGGACCAAACGTGTTGTTCCGTGTGAAAAATCAAAGTGGTCTGCCAACTCCAAGTGCCGAATCTCCTGTGTGGAATTTTCAAGTAGTTCCTTCTTCTACTTCCATCTTCCACTTCAGGTTTGAACACCTGATTGCGGGAGTTGAGGCTGTGGCGGTCGGGAGAGGCAGGATTGTGGACCACGCGGGGTCAAACCACGAGGTAACCGCCGCTCACCGACGTCCTTTGCCGCGTCTGCCGTCCGACCAGGAGTCGAGGTGGAGGGGGTTACGTAATTTTTAGGACGAAGCAACTTTCCGCCTCCTCGGGGATCCTTCCTTCTTCACCTCCGAGTCGGGACCTCTTTGGCTCTCGTCGATAAGAAAGGAAGAGGTTCCTCCCTCCGAAACACTAGTCCCTTCCAAATCGACCTGTCTCTGTCTCTCGCACTCGCTCTCTCTCTCGCTCCTCCCAGCCTTGGGCGGCCTCCACCTCGGCCCTTCACCGTCCCTTTACGACCTCCCGCTCGTCTCACATCTGGCCCGGTCCTACGGACCAACACGCATCATCTTCTCCTCACAGGAGGCCCTCGTAGGGAATTCGGCGAATCCGGGACTCATCATCTCGCCTCCGCCTCTGGGAAATAGTCTCAGAGGTACGCAATAGGACACACGGCGTGTATGAGTGAGATGCTGTATATCTGTGTCGGCGCATCAATTCGTCATTCTCAAGGGACGAATTGCTTCATTTCGTCATTCTCAAGGGACGAATTGCTTCATTTTTGTCATTCTCAAGGGACGAATTGCTCTATTTCGCTATTCTCAAGGGACAAATTGCTCCATTTCGTCATTCTCAAGGAACGAATTGCTTCATTTTGTCATTCTCAAGGGACGAATTGCTCTATTTTGCTATTCTCATGGGACAAATTGCTCCATTTCGTCATTCTCAAGGAACGAATTGCTTCATTTCGTCATTCTCAAGGGACGAATTGCTCCATTTCGTTATTCTAAAGGGACGAATTGCTCTAGTTCGTCATTCTCAAGGGACGAATTGCTCCATTTCGTTATTCTAGAGGGACGAATTCCTCTAGTTCGTCATTCTCAAGGGACAAATTGCTCCATTTCGTTATTCTAAATGGACGAATTGCTCTAGTTCGTCATTCTCAAGGAACGAATTGTTTCATTTCGTCATTCTCAAGGGACGAATTGCTCTATTTCGCTATTCTCAAGGAACAAATTGCTCCATTTCGTCATTCTCAAGGGACGAATTGCTCCATTTCGTTATTCTAAAGGGACGAATTGCTCTAGTTCGTCATTCTCAAGGGGCAAATTGCTCCATTTCGTTATTCTAAATGGACGAATTGCTCTAGTTCGTCATTCTCAAGGAACGAAGTGCTACATTTCGTCATTCTCAAGGGACGAATTGCTCTATTTCGCTATTCTCAAGGGACAAATTGCTCCATTTCGTCATTCTCAAGGAACGAATTGCTTCATTTCGTCATTCTCAAGGGACGAATTGCTCCATTTCGTTATTCTAAAGGGACGATTTGCTCCATTTCGTCATTCTCAAGGAACGAATTGCTCCATTTCGTTATTCTAAAGGGACGAATTGCTCTAGTTCGTCATTCTCAAGGGACGAATTGCTCTAGTTCGTCATTCTCAAGGGACGAATTGCTTCATTTCGTCATTCTCAAGTGACAAATTGCTCCATTTCGCTATTTTCAAGGGACGAATTGCCTCATTTCGTCATTTTTAAGGGCCGTAATGCTTCATTTCGCCACTGAAGCTTTTGCTGAGAACTGAAGAGTTTTTCAAACACTTTCCTAGATTTACAGTTTAATCGAGATAAATAATCCAGGAGATGAATGCGATACCTGACTACGATGGCGCACGCGAAAGCCACTGTTGAGTGTTTTCAAACTTCCACGGGAGGGAAGCAAGGATGTTTTCTTTCGCCTTGTCTTTTTGCCTAAATGATATCTGAATAATTTCTTCAATTTCGAACTGAAAATCCCTCTAAATCTAGGAATACTCGTGAGATATGTTGTTGCTCTCTGCAGAGCTGTGGAAGCAGCTGATAAAAACATGAATAACAATCTAACAGTATGCTTGAGCGGGAGCCCTGATAACAATGGTGGTGGTGGTGGTGGTTCCTACATCATTACATGCCTGGGTAGGCTAACAGGTTTCAGGATCAATAGGATCAAGGCAATAAGAAATAATGAAAGTTACAGGAAAACCTTTAAATTTGTGCCTTAGTCACATGCGAAATTTGGTTTTTACGATAATGTTGCTGGTTCTTACATCACAAGCTTTTATTTAGTTTTACCTGTCCCGTTGTCTGTCTGTCTGTCTATCATTCATCAAATCGTGCAAGTTAAATTTGATCCTCTTCCCGGTTTCCGATTGAGCTGAAATGTTGCATGCCTGTATAAATCGGACGACAACGCCTTATTATTCACTTTGAAAGGACCATCTTCCAATTCATAGGGGACCATCCTCCATTTTATAATGAACATACTTCAATTCGTAGGAGACCGTCTTTCAATTCATATAAGGGCGTCCTTCAATTCATAGGGACCATCTTCCAAATTCATAAACTTTTTAGTCGTGGATCACTATCTTGTGATTACAGAACTAATTTAAAATAATAAAAAGTTAAAAATGAAATAAAAGGAAAAAATTCTTTAAAAAAATAAATTACCACCAATAAGAAATATAACATTTTATCAAAGTCCTAATTTTATAAATGAAAGCTTATTACGTTGTGATAGGATGCTAAATGTAATACGCGTTTATTTATAAAATTGAGACTGTGATGGTGTTATTTCTTATTAGAGGTAATTTATTTCTAACTTTAGTTCATTGTATTAACCAAAAATAAAAAATGATTTTAAAAAAAGGTTTTTTCTTTAATTCTATTCTTTATCAATAAACAGCAACACGATTTTCAAGTGGTGGGAGATTGTGGTGATGGTTCTCTACTGTATCGCCTGTACTCGTCGGATCATGGAGGAAGTAAAATGACGTACTGATTTGTGGGACAATATTCATACTGACCAGGAAACTGTCGTTAGGAAGGTCTGTCTGTCTCTCCACTAGGCGGTGAGGAAAGTAATTCAGAGGACCAAGCATGGCGTTCCAGATCGGAGTGTGCGAGGGCGTGGAGGGGATATTTTTAGTCGCTCGCCTTTCGTAAGAGCAGCCCATGTTGCGTGCATCTTATTTACGCACAACCTGACCTTCCCTCCTCACTATTGACTCTGAAATAAATATAGTCAACTTCTCCTTTGATGCCGCTTCTGCTCTTTCTTTCTCTTCTTTCGTTTTTTTTTTCTTTCTTCCAAGTGTTTATTCGAAAAGGGTTGCCGCCGAGATAAAAGGAACACGGGAAGAGTTGTAGTTCGAGGAGATCGATCGGCAATAATTTATGACACCAGCCATGTGGAGCTCGAACCCCATTCTAACGTTTAAAAGTAAACGATCCGTTTATGCCGCATACCTCCGGAGCGAATCAAAAAAGAAAGGAAACAGTAGGTGACTCACAATCTGCTTCGTCGCTTTGATTCCCAATCAAACGTAGCCGACCTCCTAGAATTGGCGACTTCTTTCGAAGTTTGAAACTATGCCATCTGGAAAATGGCTCCTGAAAATTCGGAGACCCATCATGCATTCCAAAATTTCTTTTCCAAAAAGTTTCTTAATAAATTGTTTCATCTGTGGGAACCAAGGAGAACACAAGCTTCATAACAGAATGCACGTTGTACCTGTTTTTGGTTTATTATTTTCAATAATGAACCTTTGGAATCGACCAAGAAAATGTTTTTTTTACACCCCCTCAAAATTTGATGGTTTACGTTTCAAGGTACGTGGAATCCAAAAATCGAATAAAAATTTGGCCGTCCGTCCGCCGTACGCGGCACTTTCCCCACTTAGCATTGACCGATTTTGATGAAATTTGGTATGTAGGCAACATTTGGGGTCTAGTTGTGCCCGAAGATTTTGGTTGACGTAGGTCACTTCTAAGGGTTCAAAAATGAATTTTGAAAACGCCCTAACTCAAAAAATTTCGATGTAAAGGTATTGTTTTTCCTTCAATTTAAGATTCTATAGAATTTTTAGAATTTTTTGAGACCACGCGGAGCTCTGTATGACAAACCGTTCGCTCCCTACCGGAATTTAAGGGTTGGACGTACGATAAATCAGAAACACGAGTGTGAATCGCAAAAGAGGCCTAATCTCCGTTCAAATTTCAGCTGACCAAAATGCGATCGATGTTTTTCTTCATGTTGGATGGTTGGTAGCTTTTGAGACGAGTGATCTATGTAGAAAAATAATAAACCATTGTGTAATAATTGCAGCGGTTTTCCAAATTTCTAGGAGCTTAAAATGGGTGAGCGAATTTTCATATTCGATTTTTTGAGTTCGAAAACCTCAAAAAAATATTCTCCTCGTCACCTCGAACTCATAGAGTACACTGTGATTATGTTCGTAATGTACACAAAGATCCCTAAAACACAATTTTTATCCCATTTTTGACATTTTGATCACTCAGGGTTGTCCAAAACTCCTGTCTCACAAATTCGTCTTTTCGTTTGTTATTATCAACATTTTCGCACACACTTGAGTTTTTTCAAAATACTATATTTCAAAAAGTCTTCCTTGCGGGCGTGGCAGCTTCCTCGTAGCCTTATCCCGATTGTAGCTCCCTGGCCTTTAGCAGAATTCGGAACTCAGTAATGGCACTGTTGCACAATAATAATAACGCCATGATGTCCTGACGATGCCGATACGCGAAAGCCTGCTTGACACGGAAATAAATCTCCTAAACCGAGGAAACGCCGCTCTATTTCCTCCCCTCACCCAGAAACGTTGGCTTCAAAATCATTTAAGAGTCCCGAAGCGGATTTCGGTGGACAAAAATTGGATGCTAAAAATTTGGAATCCATTGCGATAGTTCAATTTTCTTCGATGATTTGCTAAAACCAGTAAATGAGGAGTGTTTTATCAAAAGGGGAACATAACTATTTTCAAAAACTCTGCAAATTACACAAGGGTTTATTATTTTTCTGTGTAGATCACTCGCCATTGCCGCTACCCTCCATATCTTCGCTTCACATGATAATTTTGACGAAATAAACGCGTCACACTCAATTCGAAGAAATAGGGAGTTGTGGGTGCCTTCTCTAGGAAATTGGATGACTGGTTGCTAACGAAGCAAAACTGAGGACAACTCTAAGAAGCGAACAGCGATCGCATTTTGGTCAGCTAAAATTTGAATGGAGACTAGGCCTCTTTTGTGATTCACACTCGGTTTCTAGTTATCATAAGTCCAACCCTTGAATGCTCATGGGGAGCGAACGGTTAGTCCTACAGAGCTCTGGGTGGTCTCATTCGATTCTAAAAATTCAATACTATTTTAAATTGAAGAAAACACAACACCTTCATATCAAAAGTTTTTGAGTTAGGGCTTTTTGAAAAATTCAGCACTCATTTTTCACCCCTTAGAAGTTACTGACATCGACCAAAAGCTTCAAGGCACAACTAAACCCCAAAAGGGCTCATGTACCAAATTTCATCAAAATTGGTCCATGGGAACTATGGAAAGGAAAGTCTGGGCGTAGTATCGTACAAACAAGCATAGATTTTTTTAACCCCAAAATTAACGTCTTACATTCAAAAATGGAGGAGAAATCACCATTTTAATTTTGGTTATGTCCCCATTTGATTGAAACAGAGTGCGCTCTCCCGATGAAAGTTACACTAACCTTGTCTCCGAAACGTGAGGTACCTCATACGTCATCTACAGGCATAAGTATCAATTAATCAATTACTAGTACTACCAGAAGATTGCGCTCTCAGTGCTGTGGATATGCGCCCTTTTTGGAAAAACTGAGTTTCGATTCAATCCTCACGCATTGATATATGGATATGTTCCTTTTTGATGGATTTGATCGGAAAAAATTGAAGGGAATGTATTTGTTACCTTATGGTTGAAACTCCTATCTTTGCCTATTGGACTGGTGTAATATATTATTTTTTATTTATTTATTTTTTAATTTTATTTTAAACTCCCCTCAAAGACAAATTGTCTTTTTTGACGGAGGGGGCACGCCATAAATATAAAATAAAAAAAATAAATGAAATATAATGGGGAGGACGCCCAGGACTCACCCGACGCCTGCCCTAGGGATGAGCGAAGATGAGGAAGGTGGGGGTGGGAGAGAAGGATGAAGGGAAGTGCCTCTATAAAACGACCACCAGTTCAAAAAACATATTAACATAACAACACACACACACACACACATATTAACATATTATATAACATATTATGTTCCGTTTGGGCTGCTACAGCCTGCAGGGTTCGATGGGGCTTATCCGAATGATTCGGGAAATTTGAAAAACAGTTTCTCAAAGAAGTGGATTTGTTCTCTTTATACAAATTAGTCCCATTATTTCCATTTGGGGTCTAGTATTGCCGCGAAGCTGTTGGTTGATGTCATTACCTTCTAAGGGGTGAAAATTAGTGGTTGAAATTTTCAAGAGTGCCCTAGTAGGTAGGCAGTAGGTACCTCTGGTTGGTAGGTGAAAAACAAAACTCGATTCGAAGAAATAGGGAGCTTCATATCGATACCTTAAAGCACAAAGGAGCTATGTCCAGAAACGGAGTTTTGAGAAAAAACGCAAAAGAAATTATCACCAATGCACAATTCCTAACACAATGGCTTTTCACACTAAACTCCCTAATTTCTTCACTAAATTTTCAATCTATATTCGTCAAGAAGATCAATAATAGTTTCGTTGAATTGAGTTTTTCTGAAATTAAAAAATAAATAGAAAATGTGGAAGATGGATGGACATAGCCCCTTTGTGCTTTAAGGTGTCGATATGGATATTTGATAACTGGTTGCTAAGGAAGCATAACTGAATACAACTCGAAGAAGCGAACAGCTATCGCATTTTGGTCAGATAACATTTGAACGGAGATTAGGCCTCTCACACTCGCATTTATGATTTATCGTAAGTCCAACCCTTTAGTTCTCGTAAGGAGCGAACGGTTTGTCCTGCAGAGCTCCGGGTGGTCTCAAAAAATTCTAAAATTTCAATACTATTTTAAATTGGTGGAAAAACAATACATTTATTTCGAGAGTTTTCGAGCTAGGGCGTTTTGAAAGTGTCAGCCCTTATTTTTCACCCCTTAGAAGTGACTGACATCAACCAAAAGCTGCGGGGCACAACTAGGCCCCAAATGGAGCCCATATACCAAATTTTATCAAAATCGGTTCATGGTAACTAAGGAAAATGACGCGTACGGCCGACGGAGGGAAGAATTTTTATTCGATTTTCGGATTCTACGTGCCTTGAAACGTAAACCAACAAATTTTGAGGGGAAATTAAATGTTTTTCCAGCTCGATTCCAATGGTTCATTATTGAAAATAATAGAGCAAAACACTCCTCAACTCTGGTCTACTTGACCCGAGAGCACCTTGAGCGGGTGTCAACGCGGATTTTACTTCACCCTGGACCAGAGAGAACCGCTTGGAGGACGAATTCTCCCCTTGAGGTGTCTCGTAAATCTCCGACGAGGGAAGCCGACACCGTTCGGCGATCTTCACAGGCGAACTACCGAGCCGATTAAAATTGAAACGCGAGTCGAAATTCCTAAGAGAAGGTAAACACGGTGAGTGGAACAGGCGAGTAATAGTCGCTGTAAATTTATCGAGGGACGGATCGGGCGGCATCCTTGCAAGTATTTCTGCCAGCACCGGTATTGTGGAATAGTTTTTGACAATAAACCGAGTCATAAACTGTTTTTACTGTTGAGCGACTTTTATAGGAATTTGCTTCCATTTATCACCTCTGAGAGCGCGCAGCCACTCAGGGAAGAGTGGTGTAATACACTGATATCGTTGTAATAATACCTTCTTCTACGGTCATGAAATTAGCCAAGTGCCCATCACCTCATTTATTGCTGAGTTGTTGATTTGCGTCTCTGATTATTAGGTGGTAGCCTTTTACGTAATTATGGAGCAGTGATCAAATAGTAACGTCGATCTGTTCCGTTTGTCAATTCATTGTTTCCTCTTAAGGGGGTCTCAGTCGGGTCGCCGTTCGTTCATCTTTCCGGGTTAGTATTTCTATAATTACCGGCGCTCAAACTTCAACAGTTGTAGGGTGACTCGCCCAGTGAATGAACACTTAAGCTCTTAGCACACTAGTGACGAACTTTAATGTCTACAGTTCTTAAAGTTGGAGTACTACACTACTTGAATTTGTCTGATGTTGTTTAAAATTTTATAAGGAACAAGAATAGCATGGGAGAAGACGAGAAAAGTTGATTTTTATAGCTAATTTTCCACAATAAAGGAGTTAATGTATTTCAACCCATGAATGAACACTCAAATTCCAGTGAATGAACACTCCATTCCCATACACATTCACCTGTTCATTCACTGGATAGTTATTTAAACAAGTTGAGGCAAAAAAATCAGCAGTTTAGTTGTTTCTTTCACTTGGGAAGCTTCCATTCGATTTAAAAAACCGTGAAATAACCCTCCAGCCAGTGAATGAACAGTCATTTTACTGTCGTTCATTTACTGGCTGGAGGTCATATTTTAGCTCCCATAGTATGAACACCCAACAAAACATATCATAATCAAAAAAATTCCCTTCTACCCATTTAGTTCTCTCTAGAAAAACATATCAGCTACAATAATAAAGCATGACATTGACTAATTTAGCATTTTACTTACCTCTAAACACTAATCCCCACGTAACGGCCAACTCCATTTGTTACCCCCCAGAGACGTTCTTGGAGACTGACCTGTTGATAACATCAAAACCAAAGAAGATGGCAGACTTCTTTTTATCTACTGCTTCACCCTGCTATCTATGATACGTTGATGGAACTAATGAAAAACACCGTTATCACCAGGGTGCATCACAAGCCTTATTATTCCCAAATAACCTCGTACTGTTCATTCACTGGGCGAGTCACCCTACCTACATTTGAAATTATCAAGGATTTTCGAAGTTCATTAGTGCAGCAGCCTAGGGAATTGAGAAACTGAACGATTGCCGCTGGAGTCATCAAAATCATTGCCAGAGAAAAACAATGCAAATTATTACACAAAGGCTTATAACTTTTCTATATAGATCACTCGTCGGCAAAGAACTCGGCTTTTCCATTGTAACCACCTACCAACCATATCTCTGAAAATTCAATACTATCTTAAATTGATGGAAAAACAATACTTTGATATAGACATTTTTTGATTTAGCGCGTTTTCAAAATGTCAACCCTTATTCTTCACCCCTTAGTAGTGACCGACATCAACAAACAGCTTTGGGGCACAACTAGACCGCAAATGGAGCCCATAAATATACCAAATTTAATCAAAATCGGTCCATGGTAAGGAAAGTGCCGCGTACGGCGGACGGACAGCAACATTTTTATTCGGTTTTTGGATTCTTCGTACCTTGAAACGTGGTGGTGGGGGGGGGGGGGGGGGGGGGGGTAAACAGTTTTTTTTCTTCTTGGTTTCCAAAGGTTCATTATTGAAAATAATAAACGATAATTGTCAGGGAATGCGGTGTCGCTACGGTCGTTGGGGCGTCGTTGTTTGGCAGTGGACTTTGGACCGACCTCTGCGGGGGTCGTGGGTTCAAGGCTCATCGCCGGCAGCGTGCGTTGTTCGGTGGCCGGGGCTCTCATCCCCCCCCCTCCCTCGTCTTTACCCAATGGCCAATGGGAAGCCATGAACAAATTCAGGCCATCATCAGAACAATTTCTGATCTTCCCTTTGGAAGACAGCTGATGACAGACACCCGTCTGATACTGGACCTGTCTGATACTGGACCTGTCTGATACTGGACCTGTCTGATACTGGACCTGTCTGATACTGGACCTGTCTGATACTGGACCTATCTGATACTGAATCTGTCTGATACTGAATCTGTCTAATACTGGACCTATCTGATACTGGACCTGTCTGATACTGGACCTGTCTGACACTGGACCTATCTGATACTGAATCTGTCTGATACTGGACCTGTCTGATACTGGACCTATCTGATACTGGACCTGTCTGATACTGGACCTGTCTGATACTGGACCTGTCTGATACTGGACCTATCTGATACTGAATCTGTCTGATACTGAATCTGTCTGATACTGGACCTATCTGATACTGAATCTGTCTGATACTGGACCTATCTGATACTGGACCTGTCTGATACTGGACCTGTCTGATACTGAATCTGTCTGATACTGAATCTGTCTGATACTGGACCTGTCTGATACTGGACCTATCTGATACTGAATCTGTCTGATACTGAATCTGTCTGATACTGGACCTATCTGATACTGAATCTGTCTGATACTGGGCCTGTCCGATACTGGACCTATCTGATACTGAATCTGTCTGATACTGGACCTATCTGATACTGAATCTGTCTGATGCTGGACCTGTCCGATACTGGTGCTTTCTCCCTACTCAAGTTACCGTCCGGAGTGACACGCAAACACACACATGATTTTGGTTTAATATCTTCAATAATGAACCTTTGGAATCGACCAAGAAACAAATTTTCTAACACCCCCTCAAAATTTAATGGTTTACGTTTCAAGGTACACTTTTGCCATTTGGTATGTAGGCTCCATTTGGGACTAGTTGTGCCCCGAAGATTTTGGTTGATGTAGGTCACTTCTAAGAGTTCCAAAATCAACTTTGAAAACGCCCTAACTCAAAAAAATTTGATGTAAGGTATTGGTTTTCCTTCATTTTAAGATTCTATAGAATTTTTTGAGACCACCCGGAGCTCTGTTGGACAAACCGATCGCTCACTACGAGAATTTAAGGGTTTGACGTACGATAAATCAGAAACACGAGTGTGAATCGCAAAAGAGGCCTAATCTCCGTTCAAATTAAAGCTGACCGAAATTCGATCGATGTTTTTCTTCATGTTGGATGGTTGGTAGCTTTGCAGACGAGTGATCTGTATAGAAAAATAAAAAATAATAAACCATTGTGTAATAATTTGGCAGCGTTTTTGAAATACTTCAGGAATCGTTTCAGAAGGTTCGAAAACGGACAAAATTTTGCATTAGCCTTGAAAATTCACTGAAAGGTTCGAACCTTACCTGAGAAGGAGGAAATGATAGTCGATAGCGAGGAAAAGTAGTCTCGAGCGCGTTTACAGCCGTGATAGGTTAATTCGTTAAATTAATCACGCCGTTAATTTTAATGCCCCGCGCAGGGCAGCAAACCGTTTTTCGAGGTGAAGGCAAAAACGAGATTCGCTCGCTCGGAGGGGGTTCGCTAGTTGAAACGGACCGCCTCAGCCACCGCTTTACATAAATTAAGCGCGGAGGGACTTCAAGCGGGGGGGGGGGGGGCTCCTCCCGCTTCCTCTTCAAAGGCGAACAAAACAAGATTATGAATGCAAGCAGCTTCCGTTCGTCCGACGAGAAACATCTCGGCGGAAGAGATCCGACGGCATCCTGAGAATTTGCTGCGGAAAGTCAAAGATTCTGAACTGCTACATTGCTGACGTCAGCGCAGAATTTTCCCGCTAAAAAATCGCTGCAAATTATTACACAAAGGTTTATTGTTTCTCTGTGCAGATCACTCGCCTGCAGAGAACACATCTTTCCCATTGCCACCACCTACCAACCATGTTGGTTTATTATTCTCTACTAGCTGAAAAGCCTACTAAAAGCAGGCAAAGACGATTCCTCCGACTCTCCTCCCGCCACCCACTCCCTCCGACTCATCCTGCCTCCGACTCCTCCCGCCTCCGACTCCTCTCGCCTCCGACTCCTCTCGCCTCCGACTCCTCTCGCCTCCGACTCCTCCCGCCCCCAACCCCTCCAGCCTCCAACTCTCCCCACTCCCACGACCCCTCCGTGCATACGTACGTACGTACGTACGTACGGTTGGCGTTTTATATTATTAGATAATGAACCCTTGGAATCGACCAAGAATTGTTTTTTAACCCCTTGTCAAGATCGGATAAATATCTTGCTGTACGTCCGCCGTACGCGGCACTTTCCTTAGTTACCATGGACCGATTTTGATGAAGTTAGGTACGTGGGCTCCATGTGGGGCCTAGTTGTGCCCCGAAGCTTTTGGTTGATGTCACTTCTAAGGGTGAAAAATGAGACCTGACATTTTTAAAAACACCCTAGCTCGAAAAATGTTGATATGAAGATATTGTTTTTTCACCAATTTAAATAGAATTGGGTTTTAGGGTCTCATTCGATTCTAAAATTCGATACTATTTTAAATTGATGAACAAACAATACCTTTATTTCGAAAGTTATCGAGTTAGGGGCGTTCTGAAAATTTCAGCTCTTATTTTTCACCCCTTAGAAGTGACCTACATCAACCAAAAACTTCGGGGCACAACTACCTAGGCCCCACATGGAGCTCGTATACCAAATTTCATGAAAATCGGTCCATGGTAACCAAGGAAAGTGCCGCGTACGGCGAACGCACGGAAAGAGTTTTATTCGATTTTTGGATTCTACGTACCTTGAAACGAAACCAACAAATTTTGAGGGGGGTTCAAATTTTTTTTGTCGATTCCTAAGGTTCATTATTGAAAATATAAAACCAAAAAGCAAGTGTTAAGTTGGCTGGTTACAGAAGGAGGCTTTAGATGGGTGAGGCTACTAAATAGCGCAAATATATACGACTAGAGATAGCGTTACCATCCCCCATCCTTACCATCCAGCGTTACCATCCCCCATACTTACCATCCAGCGTTACCATCCCCATCCTTACCATCCAGCGTTACCATCCCCATCCTTACCATCCCCCATCCTTACCATCCAGCGTTACCATCCCCCATCCTTACCATCCAGCGTTACCATCCCCCATCCTTACCATCCCCCATCCTTACCATCCAGCGTTACCATCCCCATCCTTACCATCCAGCGTTACCATTCCCCATCCTTACCATCCAGCGTTACCATCCCCATCCATACCATCCTCCATCCTTACGATCCAGCGTTACCATTCCCCATCCTTACCATCCAGTGTTACCATCCCCATCCTTACCATCCCCCATCCTTACCATCCAGCGTTACCATCCCCATTCTTACCATCCAGCGTTACCATCCTCCATCCTTACCATCCAGCGTTACCATTCCCCATCCTTACCATCCAGTGTTACCATCCCCATCCTTACCATCCCCCATCCTTACCATCCAGCGTTACCATCCCCATTCTTACCATCCAGCGTTACCATCCCCCATCCTTACCATCCAGCGTTATCATCCCCATCCTTACCATCCCCCATCCTTACCATCCAGCGTTACCATCCCCCATCCTTACCATCCAGTGTTTACCATCCTCATCTTTACCATCCCCCATCCTTACCATCCAGTGTTACCATCCCCCATCCTTACCATCCAGCGTTACCATTCCCCATCCTTACCATCCCCCATCCTTACCATCCAGCGTTACCATCCCCCATCCTTACCATCCAGTGTTACCATCCTCACCCTTACCATCCCCCTCCTTACCATCCAGCGTTACCATCCCCCCCATCCTTACCATCCAGCGTTACCATCCCTCATCCTTAACCATCCCCCATCCTTACCATCCAGCGTTACCATCCCCCATCCTTACCATCCAGCGTTACCATTCCCCATCCTTTCCATCCCCCATCCTTACCATCCAGCGTTACCATCCCCCATCCTTACCATCCAGTGTTACCATCCCCCATCCTTACCATCCCCCATCCTTACCATCCAGCGTTACCATTCCCCATCCTTACCATCCCCCATCCTTACCATCCAGCGTTACCATCCCCCATCCTTACCATCCAGCGTTACCATTTCCCCATCCTTTCCATCCCCCATCCTTACCATCCAGCGTTACCATCCCCCATCCTTACCATCCAGTGTTAACATCCTCATCCTTACCATCCCCCATCCTTACCATCCAGCGTTACCATCCCCCATCCTTACCATCCCCCATCCTTACCATCCAGCGTTACCATTCCCCATCCTTACCATCCAGTGTTACCATCCCCCATCCTTACCATCCCCCATCCTTACCATCCAGCGTTTACCATCCCCCATCCTTACCATCCAGCGTTACCATCCCCCATCCTTACCATCCCCCATCCTTACCATCCAGCGTTACCATCCCCCATCCTTACCATCCAGCGTTACCATCCCCCATCCTTACCATCCCCCATCCTTACCATCCAGCGTTACCATCCCCCATCCTTACCATCCAGTGTTAACATCCTCATCCTTACCATCCCCCATCCTTACCATCCAGCGTTACCATCCCCCATCCTTACCATCCCCCATCCTTACCATCCAGCGTTACCATTCCCCAACCTTACCATCCCCCATCCTTACCATCCAGCGTTACCATCCCCCATCCTTACCATCCAGCGTTACCATCCCCCATCCTTACCATCCAGCGTTACCATCCCCCATCCTTACCATCCAGCGTTACCATCCCCCATCCTTACCATCCAGCGTTACCATCCCCATCATTACCATCCAGCGTTACCATCCCCCATCCCCCATCCTTACCATCCAGCGTTACCATCCTTTGAAACCTTGGTTTCAATATACGAGTTCAAAATGTAAAGCGTTGTTTAGTAATTTACTTACTACTGTAATGTATAGTAGGTATCAATTTATTTACCGAGATGTAGCGATTTTCAAAGATCGTCCCCTACAACGCGGGCTGAAAGTAGATCTGAGCAAATTACATCTCTTCATGCATTCATCTTATTGTAAAAGTGTACCAAATGGCGCCAAATGAACAAATATCCATCTATCTAAAGTCACCTTGAGGCCGCCCTCAGCAGAGTCCCTCCTCTGCATTCCACCCTAAATAGTCAATTTCATCGTGATCGGAGGAAAAATCAAAGGAAAACGGTTTCTGATGTTGAAATTATGTTCCTACAGGTTCAATCCGATCAGTATTCGACTTCGCAGAAGAAATTTGTATCTCCATACTTGCTGTTTGGTTGTTATGGAATGTCGAGGTTTCCCCTCGTGGCTCCCTTTTCCAGGCCTTAAAAGTCCCGCTTCCACTTCAAAGCAGAACGAAAAATGTGTTTAATGCAAGCAGCTTCCGTTCTCCGACCAGAAACAAATCTCGTAAAAGAGCACCGACGGAAAGCTAATAATAATCTGCGGTGGGACGTCGACGCTTGGCGGTCTCCACTTACCGCTTTTCCACAATCGCCATGGAGCGGGTCGTGGAGGCTCAACTCTGTAGACGTTAACCCTGATTGGACCATGGTGTCACTAGTGTCACCAAAAACATTTTAGGAATTCCACAGCTGTTCCAAGGTGTCACCAGATCAACTAGTTTTAAATTGCAATTTAAAAATTAAAGCTCAATAAAGCCATTTTGGTTTATTATTTTCAATTAAAAAAAAACTGGGTTTTCCTTTGGAATCGACCTAGTAAAAAAAATTGTAACCCCCTCCTCAAAATTTCAGGTTTCAAGGTACGTAGAATCCGAAAATCGAATAAGAATGGGGCCGTCCGTCCGCCGTACGCGGCACTTTCCTTAGTTGCCATGGACCGATTTTGATTAAATTTGGTATATTTATGGGCTCCATGTGGGGCCTAGTTGTGCCCCGAAGCTGTTGGTTGATATCAGTCACTTCTAAGTGAAAAATAAGGGTTGACATTTTGAAAACGCCCTAGCAGAAAAAGTTATGCGAAGGTATTGTTTTTTCATCAAATTAGAATACTATTGAATTTTTAGATTCGAATGAGACCACCCACATCTCTGTAGGACCAACCGTTCACTCTCAATGAGGTCCTTAAGTTAAAAGAATGATAAAGGAGAAATACGAGTGTGATGCGCATCACTGACGGAAGTTTTTTCAAAGATAAAATGCTATCTTTGTTCGTTTTTTCGGATAGAACTTCATATCACTCAGTTGTGCTTCCTTAGCAACCAAGAATAAACGCTGCAAATTATTACACAATGGTTTATTATTTTTCTATATAGATCACTCGTCTACAAAATCACCAACCATCCAATATGAAGGAAAAAAAAAAAAAAAAAATCAAAATCACCAATTATCGATTACATTTTGATCAGCTCTAATTTGAACGGAGATTAGGCCTCTTTTGCGATTCACACTCGTGTTTTGATTTATATATATATATATATTTCAAAATAAACACTTAAATTTTCGTAGGAAGCGAACGGTTTGTGCTACAGAGCTCCGCGTGGTCTCAAAAAATTCTAAAAATTCTATAGAATCTTAAATTGAAGGAAAAACAATACCTTTATATCGAAATTTTTTGAGTTAGGGGCGTTTTCAAAATTTCAAAATTGATTTTGGAACCCTTAGAATTGACCTACCTCAACCAAAAGCTTCGGGGCACAACTAGACCCCAAAAGGAACCTACATACCAAATTTCATCAAAATCGGTCAATGCTAAGTGGCAAAAGTGCCACGTACGGCGTACGGCGGACGGACGGCCAAATTTTTATTCGATTTTTGGATTCTACGTACCTTGAAACGTAAACCATCAAATTTTGAGGGGGTGTTAAAATTTTTTTTTCTTGGTCGATTCCAAAGGTTCATTATTGAAAATAATAAACCAAAATTCCGTTATGAATAATTAGAAGGCACCTACCACTCTCTGATCAGGATGTTATTCATGGTAGGTACTTTCTGCCAAACTGTTTGTTGAGACAACAGCGCAATAATGTTATTGGTGAAGGGAGGATAAATTGCGGTGGATCCTCAGTTTTCATGGTGTTCAATTCTCATGTCGAGCTAGCTGTCGCCCGTGGGCATCATCAGGACACTTTCGTTACAATTTGTAAGCACGTTAGTAGAGATATGGTAGGTTTTCATTCCTACTGTAACTACATCTATTGGCCGTACGGTAAGTACGGTAAGTTTCAATATGTACCTCGTAAGTGCAATGGGCTTATAGTTTGTGTTGTTCAGTTTTGAAGCTATTTCTTCTTGAGTTTATAATCAACTTGGGAGGGTATCCAACTGTTCTTGATGAAATTGTGTTGCAAAATTTGGTCATGAAATGATTAGAGGATAGCCACATGTTCTAGATCTCACAAGTTGATTATAAAACTCTAAAAGAAATAGCTGCGAAACTGAACAACGCAAACGATAAGCCCATTGCACTTAAGACGTACATATTAAAACTTTTAAGCTCTGGACCATAATTGAAAAAATGATGTAACCAAGTCACAGGCTCTGGATGTCAATACCCTACCATTGCAATATCTCTCTACATCCCATCTAACTTATAGGGTAAAATTCACTCTTACCTAACTCAGCACCGTACCCCAACTGCTTGGGCCAATAGATGTAGTTACAGTAGGAATGAAAACCTGCCATATCTCTACTAACGTGCTTACAAATTGTAACGAAAGTGTCCTGATGATGCCCACGGGCGACAGCTAGCTCGACATGAGAATTGAACACCATGAAAACTGAGGATCCACCGCACTTTATCCTCCCCTCACCAATAACCTTCCAACTAAGAAAGGCAACAAACTATGAAGCGCAATAATATTGTTGGGAGTAAGTACAAATGCAATTATTGGAAAAGCCGTGTTCTTCGCAGACGGGTGTTCTATACAGGGTGTCTACAAAACAGGCCTCATTCGTTCATGGGGTCGATTCTACAACTAATTTGCAACAAAAAATGTCTCCAAGCAATTTTTATTGGGGGCTTATTTTCCGAGTTATTTCAGTTTTTAAGTATATTTTCGTGATGTTGACCTTATGTCATTGAATTGGTAATAACTCCTTTAATTTGCTGTGATAATTACAATTTGAGGATACCATTGGAAAGAGCATTCAATTTCCTATCTCCCTGATACCAAATTTTCTTTTTCAGTTGAATTTTACGAGGAATAAAGCATCTTAAAAAGTGAATCGAGTAACTTTTTGTTTTCCAACGCCCGTAATTTCCAGATAATTCATTCATTCATAATTCCAGTCGATTTCATTGAAAAAGTGCACGTTTTTCGGCGTTCAAACAGAATTTTCTCCCTTAGATTCGATTGTAAAATATTTTTTGGTTAAACCGTTGGAAAGCTGAGATCCTGGCGCAGTTTTTAGGCTTACCGGCAATATTTCATTTTCTCGAATTATCTGGAAAAACGAGAAGTTTTCGAAAAGTTACTCGAATCACTTTTTGAATTGCTTTATTCCCCGTAAAATTCAACAGAAAAAAATTATTTGGTATTGGGGAAATAGGAAATTTAATGTTCTTTCCAACGGTATCCTCAACTTGTAGCTATCACAGTAAATTAAAGGTTAAAAATATCAAATAAGCCTCTAAAAAAAATTGCTGAGACATTTTTGTTGCAAATTAGTTGTAGAATCGACCCCTTGAAGGAATGAGACCTGTTTTGTAGACACCCTTTATAGAAACATAATAAACCACTGTGTAACAATGTGTAGCCTTTTTGGTTTATTATTTTCAATAATGAACCTTTGGAATCGACGAAGAAAATTTTTTTTTTTTATCACCTCAAAATTTGTTGGTTTACTTAGGTACGTTTCAAGGTACGTAAATCCAAAAATCGAATAAAAATTTGGCCGTCCGTCCGCCGTACGCGGCACGTTCCCCACTTAGCATTGACCGATTTTAATGAAATTTGGTATGTAGGCTCCATTTGGGGTCTAGTTGTGCCCCGAAGATTTTGGTTGATGTAGGTCACTTCTAACGGTTGGAAAATGAATTTTTAAATTTTAAAACGCCCTAACTCAAAACATTTTGATATAAAGGTATTGTTTTTCCATCAATTTAAGATAGTATAGAATTTTTAGAATTTTCTGAGACCACGCGGAGCCCTGTAGGACAAACCTTTCGCTCCCTACGAGAATTTAAGGGTTGGACGTACGATGAATCAGAAACACGAGTGAGAATCGCAAAAGAGGCCTAATCTCCGTTCAAATTAAAGCTGACCGAAATGCGATCGATGTTTTTCTTCATGTTGGATGGTTGGTGGCTTTGCAGACGAGTGATCTATGTAGAAAAATAATAAACCATTATGTAATAATTTGCAGCGTTTTCCTATTGGGGTAAAAAATGAAAACTTGGTACATGACTTGCTATTGGTCCAATGGTGACGATGTTGTAATTTGCATACTGGGCATGCCTGGTTCAGCTGCATTTGCCAACCACCAGCGTCCGAATAATTCGTGCATGTTTCCAATTTTTGGCTATTTCCGTTTAATTCTCATCAAAAATAGTACACATTTTTTCTAAAACACCTGATCAAATTCCCCTCCATAATCTTGAACATTGTGGAGCAGGAATTGACAATAAAAACCGACGTTTGTAACGAATAATTATTATGAAATTATAATCTAATAATATTGAATGGATCATACGTATATATCTTTTGTTTAATGTTTTCACCGTTAACGACATAAAATTGACGTTTTTTGAAAACAACAAAAACTCGTCAACTACAATTGAAAGTTCTATCTACAACTACAATGAGTAGTTTTGCGAGTGAAAGGCCCCTAACACAACGGCCTTAACACCAAATTTCACCTTTTGTAAAAATTACCTATTTTTGAATTGCTGTATCTCCGTAATTATTCAACCAATAGAGCTCCGGTTGATCTCAAACCGTAACAAATTTAACCTAATTCAAAAAGTTACTCGGCTTAGTTAGAATTACTTAGTTTAGAATTAATAGTTAAAAAACTGAAAAAAAGTGCAATATTTCATGGTTTTCAGTGTTGAAAATTTGGGGATAAATCATCATTAGGAGTCCTAACAACATATGAACGATCGTGGGTACCTCTGCGTTTGCAATGTTGGAAGTATAAATTGGCAGTGCTATATGGTAGATTCAAACTAGTAATCGGAAGCACTGAATTTCAAAAAGTTACGATATTGATAAGCACAGCCAACTCTGATTAAAGTTTCCTGTAACCCTCACCAGAGAGCTCTTCTGTAATTGCCCGAGTTCCGAACGATTGTGGAACTGGGTTCGAAAGTCACTGCAAACAGCGAAGTCAGAGGGGGGATAAGGAATACTTTAGTAGTTACAAGAGTGGTTTCGCTGACTTGGTGTTCTGTAAAGACCAAACATCGATAAAAGCCGCCATGTTTTGACGTTGACATCTTTCACCCATTTTGATAACTCACAACAAGGGTTATTTCTGGATTATAGTGGACTTATTTTATCAACACGTGGGGAGGTGGTCACAAGAAATTCAAGAGGAGGTTAGGTGTGATAACGATGGTTTTGAGGGCGTAGGTACTAGTTGAATCTCAGTTATCTTGTTAGCCAAGTTTTTATTTTTATCTCTCTAGTAGCGACCCAACTTCGTTAATTATTGTGAACAACTATTTACTAGTAACCAGGACGGATGGATTGAGCTGAAATGTGATCATAATAATTGTAATTATAGACAGAGTCTCTCTCGTACGATGACTGTTTTTCCTCTCTATTATATTCAATTCAGTAGAATATAACAGTGCATATCAAGTGATATCACATCTCTTTTATTGTTATCTTTGCTAATTTCAATTAGCGAGGAGCTTATTCGATCTTTTAGGACTTCTCTTCCGCTCACTGTGACTAAACAATATTTGAAACTTTGAAAATGCATAGGAAAAGGTCTAATCACCTTAAGACAGTGCGATTGACGTCAACATTCTCAGGATGGGATCTAATTTCAATTAAATATTACAATGAACCATTTTTCCAACTCCTTGTGCACACCCTACGGTGCCATTGGCTAGTATAGATCACGATTGATAAATAAGTGGGGTACTTAAATTGTTTCCAACTTGAAACCATGTTGGCTCAAATCAAATTTTAAAATGTAGTCACGATATTAGCTATTCTCCAAGTTAAAGTTCTAGCACACTGCCCTAGGCATACAAATAGATACCAACACTTCTACAAAATTTGAAATGGTTTAGGGGGGTGGTAGTTGAATTTTTTGAAGGTTGTAGGTTCCAAGTAGTAACAGGCTCGTAGCGAGGGTTCTTCATTAGTTTGTTCAATGGCCCAGGAATACTAATTTGTATTAGTATTTTGAGATATTCGTCGTTTCTGTAAACTCTTAACTACGATGTATTCCTAAAGACAATATACAAGAGTTATTTCATATTATATCACACAATAATGACCAAAGAGGGGATAATGTTCCCCGCTTAACCCCTACAAGAAGCAATCCGTTGAAATAATTACCTATTACGAAGAACATAAACTTACCTGAAACTTAAAAAGGTCGTTTATTTCGAGGACTTTGAATATAAAATGAATGTAGGTAAGTAGAATTTAGTAAAATGGTTGAAGGTTGAAAAGAAAAAAAAAAATTAACGCCATTAAAGGTACATTTTATGGCCTGAATCAGGATTTTCTAAAGTTCATGTTACACCTTGATAAACTACGCAAGCAACGATCAAATAATACTTCAAAAGTTCATGTTACACCTTGAAGAACTACGCAAGCAACGATCAAGTAATACTCATAATATCAAATACTAGACACCTTGCGTTCTGCTCCCATGTCGCAACAATTTTGACATGGATAACAGAGATACCAGCAAAAGAGCTCGCAAGCGGTGTTGCTGTTAGCTATACATTTCTCAACCTCGTTTTGTCTTTTAACCAAAATCATTTTTACTGCCTTCTCAACAGTCGACACTACTCATGTTCGGCATTTCTGCCAAAGTTACAGACCACACCCGCAGAATCAGAACTGGGAATACCTGCACTGGTGTAGACTGACTGTTGTAGAACTTCCTGGCAGCACTAGGAACGAAGCTCTTATAAACCCTTGCTAGTTATTTCAGCGAGGTGATGGGTTGTTGAGTCACAGTAAATATCTAAAATCTGTGATGCAAGCTGGGCATGAATAGAGGAAACGATCCATGGCATCCCCATAACCAGAGTTCCTCGCTTCATATTTTACTGGGAAGACGGAGGGGTGCCGAGGAAGAGTGATTTGAAAATATCCTGATTGATCAATGGGCAGGTGGTGTCAGAGGGAAGGGAGTGTTCGGGCCGGGATGCCTGAGAGACCGCGTTTGATGTTTGGCACCTTTTACCCAGTCCCAGAAGAGTGGAGGAAGGGGCCAGGGTTTTATGACCTCCCCGAAGGAAGGTGCGGTGGTAGGAGGGTCGGATAGGTAGGTAGGCCGGCTAGACTGGTACAAGGGAGAACCTCTCTCTTCGTCGAGGAAAAAAATCATTGCTCATTGTCCAGGATTTGGGACAGAGGTTGAACTACAAATGGCCGCGGCGGCTCCCCAACCAGCCCAGGTCTCTCCTAGCACCGCTGGAGCCAATAATCTACCTACCCTTCTAGGTAATAATAAAGGCTGCAGAAGGGCAGCTGGCTCGTCCTCCGTCTTTCATCCTAGCTTCCCTGGGATTAATAATTATGTTCGGTTCCTGTGAAGGTAGGAATTGATTATCACGGTGAAATTCGAGATTACATCCATGAAAATTCCATCCTTGAGCGCGTGATGTGAACGGAAATGGCTGTTTTCCACTCTGCTGCGACAACCAGGACAATCATCGTGGAATACTGTAAGGACCTCCGCGCACAGGCAACTTTTTCGAAGCAACTATTTACATATTTTGATGAAATTAAAATGATACTCGAGATGAACTTGATTCACTTGCCCCTACGCGATACTATGGTTGGTAGGTACTATCAATAGGAAATCTGTGTTCTTCACAGACAGTTGATCTGTATAGAAAAACAATAAACTGTTGTGTAATAATGTGCAGCGTTTTGTGGTCGTGTTACCCAAGGAGCAATACAAAATGTCGATTGACCTATTGATCTATATTGGGGCGTGAAGCCTCTTTTCCATAATGCGATGGTTGTCAGAGCTCTAAAATACATACATAACTTATTCGATTTCATGGAGAATTACTTTTTCTTTCGGCACCAGTGATTCACTTCTTGTCACGTACTGAATCATGCGTGATTCAAGGCCCATACTAAATGCCATCATCGGCAGGCCCGAGCTCGTTGAAAAAGGTCATTGCTTACCGACTACAGGTCTTGAGCGTTATCACCAACAGCCTTTTTGAGTTGATCTAATTTCGTTACGGAATCGGAACTAAAAACATGAGTCATGGTTTCAATTATCATGTTCCGCGCCCGGCAATTAATCAAAACCTCATTCACAACTATCAACGTTTCCTGCTCCTCAACCTCGTCAATTGTCTTGCATAACTGACAATCAGTAGAACTTGGAAACACCCCCACGAAATGCAATGGTTAGAACGCCCCAAATAAATATGGTTTTTTAAAGATGAGAAAGAAAATGCCGATTCTTAGTTCGGTCAATACCTTCTCTTCAAAGGCGCCCTATGCTCCGATGAATCCTTGCTTACAAGGTAGGTACAAGCTCAGGTTCTATACAATTTTGTTTAAACATTTTACTGGTTGCTCTAGGACCAAAATAAGTCGACACGTATTCCGCCGTTCCGTTGAATGGGACTCAGGAGTCCAGTAAAAATTATTTCAGTAATTTGAAAATTCCCAGTAAGTATGTCTTCCAGACATCTGTTCTTAGGAGCATCCGGGTGGATCCGAGTTTGGGATCATGGGGTAGAAACTCAACGGGTACGCCCTTGTCGTCTACGTGCATTAATTTGAAATGCACATCTCCCTTTATTGATGACGAACTCAACGTCTTCACTCCTCTCCAGAATTTAACGTATTTCTCTTTCGACTTGGTTTGCCTTAGGGCTTAGATCACTGGAGTGTAGACCCAAGTGTGGACAGTATACAACTGAGAGAAGAACTTGGGGGAGTATGGAAAAGTACAGTCAGCCAGAACGTGCTGTGATAGCGTGAGGCTTTGATGGTTCGAGTGGGTCGAGAGTATAGGTATCTCACTGGGAGTCAAGAACTCAAATTTCTCGTCCTTGAATAAAATCAGCTGGTTTCACCATCCCTAAGACTTCTGAAATCTCCGTGCTCTACGTTTCTGGTCTTCTGGTTCTTTACCAATGAGCTTATTCAGTTTACAGAATCCTATTTTCTATTCCTCTCTGCTTGAGTGTGTTTCGTAATTTTTCACCGAATCAGTGGATGCCCCATTTGAAACGTGAGACCAAAACATTCACCTGACCCTTGCGCTTTGATCTCAGTGGCTTTCGATGACCTCAAATCCGTCGCTTTTCCAGCCGTCTCTCCATCGCCTTGATCATAAACCCTCTAGAGCCCCAAATAAGTGACCTCGTTAAACCATTTCAAATTAGCGAAAGCAAAATTTTTAATAACTTAGTTTTACTGCAATTTATACATGTATTTTCCATACTAATGTACATCTAACGATGTAGATAACCAGAAATACAATTGAGTCAACTCCTCTCCAACATGTATAATATATACTACTGCTTCAAAATAAATGAATGGTTAAAGAAAAAAAGTCTGCTAAGTGGGTGTGGCACGCAGCTTCCTCGTATCCATAACCCGAATTTATAGATGAACCGATGCATAGTAGTTAATCTCGAAACATCAATCTCTAAGTACTACCTAGCCTAACCTCGTAGGGGACCATCTATCTACACTCCAACCCGCACAATCCCTGAAAATCTCATCGAAATCGAACAATATCTTCGTATAGTTTTGCCCGTTACATGGATGTCATGACAGACAGACAGAAACGAAACCGAAATTGTTCAAAATTCCTGAAACGTAAAACGCGAGTGGAAATTTTGATTTTGGAGAAAATTTTTTTTTCAACCTTGAAAAGTGAAAACAAGCGGAAGCTTTGTTTGAGCAGTTGTGAGCAATCTTTTCAAGTGAAAACAAATCTTCCGCTACCTTGGTAGACTCGGAAGCAAAATTAACAAAATTGCCAGAAGTTGTAAAATTGGATTTATAAAATCCTTTAGAATCAACATTTCCATGCCTACTCGAGTCACGTTACTCAACAATGAGGCTTTTGCGGAGCAACTGTTCACAAATCGTAGTGACTTAATTACCAGCGTCATAATCAGGGGGAAAAGGACCTCCGTAAATGTACACGGCCGGCGTTCGTCATGAGGGAGAGCCTTGAATGGAAGTTACAGTATGAATTAATTACTGGAGGTAAACAGGTTTGTGGATGAAGCGGCTCTGAGCAGGGCGGCGTCTGAATCATAATTAGTCCAGGTGTAATAGAACATGTGTAGCCGACTCATGTGCAAGAGAGAGCTCTGATATACTGTGCCGGTCTCTCATAGAAGGAATCGCGATGGAATCTCCACTCATCAAAAATTCTTCACCTTAGCTTGTAAATTAATGAAGAATTGTTTTTTGGCAATGATACACGAGGTTACAAAAATTGTTGAAAAAAATGCTGCAAATTATTTCACAATGGTTTATTATTTCAATCACCCATTTGATCATCCGCCTGCATATGCGGTTTTTCCATCAATACTATCTACTTGTAATAACATCGCTATCCAAAAATTGTTGTGGGTGTCTTCATTACGAAATTTGATTCTTGGTTGCTAGGGATGCACAATTGAGTGCATGGAGCACTCAAAACGAAGAAAGAACGGCTGAAATGTGCCTCACTTCCGACACTAACGTTCATATGCGATTAACACTCGGGTTTCCGATTCCTCATTAGTCTTGCGTAGCAAAGAAAACAAGAACTACGTCTTCGAAGACCTAGCTAGCTGGGAAGAGGGAGTCGCAGGTCCTCTCCAGCTAGCTAAGGGGTTTATGAGGCACGTGGGTCTGATAAATTTCACAATAATTGCTCATTTGCCAATGGTTGATCGGGTGGATGGTTTCATTCTTTTTTAAAAATGTAACAGTATCTTTAATTGTTGAAGAAAAGTCATGAATTAGGCAGTTAACTTCCGCATTAAGCGATTGGATGGTCCTACAGAGCTCTGGGTGGTGTCAAACAATTCTTAAAATTATCGCTATTTTAAATTAATTAAAAAACAATACCAACCTGTGTATCGAAAGTTGAAAACTAGGGCGTATTATTGATTTCATCAAAATTGGTCCACGAGAGCTGGGCAAACCATCACATTTTGGATGGGAGTTTTCATTTTTTTTTCTCGCTCGATTCCAAAAGTCCATCAAGTTTTGAAAATAGGTAATGAACAAAAAAAATTAACATCACGTTACGTGAAGCCGAGCCCCCCCCCCCCATACCATCTCTCCCCAAGGGTGTCGCTGATCTTGTATAAAGTTTGGCACAAAGATTCATAAAAATGAAATATTTTTAGGTTCTCTAAATTTCGAAGCTTGGGTGCAATTAGTAGGTTAGTAAGCACGACATGTTGAAGATAGGATACCCGTATTATAGTAGTATGATAAATTTCATGCAAATGCACACATGTTTGTCTGAGTCGAACAAAGAAAGAAACATGCAAATCGGTTGAGAATTGAGACCTGGGCAGCGCGCTCAAGATATTGTGAATGCACCTTCTTTCTGGAAATAACTCTCTCATTCGTCCCTCTTAGACATGAATTTAAAATCCGAAGATGTAGTGAACAACTAGATAGGATTTAAGTGGTTATTTATGTTCTCTGTCGAGTGTTGCCTGCTCCACTCCACATCAATAGCATTGGAGGCCCAATCTTATTGAGGGACTTACTATGAGGTGATGAGGATGTAACGGGTCTTGAATTGAGATAACCACTCACGCTATAATTTCATTCTTGTGAAAACTGAAACCAAGAGCCTTATCAAAAACCGACCGGTTGTCCGATAAGAAGACGCGTTTAGCCAACATTTTTTGCTTACCTTTTTATCGATATCCGAATTCGCTGTTGTGTATTGACTTTAGTGTACAACTTCTTAAAAAATCACCGTTAAAAAGAAAGAAAGACAAAAGAAAAGTACAACCCAGAAACCAACCATCGCTGATATCGCAATCTTTCCCTTGACTTTTTGCTGTCCACGGAGTGGTAATACGGAAGCATTCGAAAAGGAATACACGAGGAAGGTTTCTGAAAGGTTGGGATCCCGTGCGGCGAGCGGTAACTCATACGGGAGTTTTATATTCGTGGATGGAGAGCACACGACTCAATAAATTATTTATGCGGGGTGTCCGGCCGGTTGACCTGCGTCGGCTCCTGCCTCCCGCGACAATGACAACACAACGCCGACAACGTCCTGTCTCAGTTCCTTTGAATAGACGCTCGTAAATCTTGCGAGGGTTGACGACTCAGGTAGACGCACCACTCGCTGCTCCCACCCAATTGCGAAATAGCCTGCCTACTTTCTATTAAATACGGCTACAGCTGTGGGGGTCAAGCTCGTCGGTATCCTCTGTGCCTTGTTAGCGAATTTTCAAGGAAAATGGAAGCTATTGCAATGGGCTCAAAATTATTAGTTTGAACTTCATTATTGCTACCGAGTCTACCAAGGTAGCGGAAGCTTTGTCTTCACTTTTCAAGGTTGAAAAAAAAAGTTCTCCAAAATCAAATTTCCACTCGCCTTATACGTTTCAGACCTCCCTGAATTTCGTGTCTGTCATGAAATCCTTGCCATAGTCATAACTTCTACAATTCTCGTCCGATTTCGAGGAAATTTTCAGGGATTGGGCGGGTTGGCGTGTAGATGGTCCCCTATGAAAATCATCACATCCGAACTGATAGTAGCCGCTGCGCATGCGCAAACGTGAAATCCTTGTAACAGCCATAACTTCTACATTTTCCAACAATATTCAGAGATTGTGCGGATTGACGTGTAGATTAATTGTGGTGATAGTGGTCGCTACTTGACGATTGAATTTGTGAGATTACCTACTATGCATCAGATCATCTGTACAAACGGACCTTGGGTACGAGGAAGCTATGTGTCACACCCACATGGCAGACTTTTTTCCTGATATATTGGTGTCATACTTACTCGTAAGTAGTTTTGACACAAAAATTGCGACATCTCCTCCCTTGTTCCACCGTTGTCGGTTATAGTAGCTGGACATCAAAAATTACGAGTTTTCGTGTGTACTTAAAGTACAAAAATACTCTTAGATTCATTCGTCTTTTCGGTGCAAGGCCGGAGTTACGCTATGACGCGGTTTCTTTTGTCACATCTCTTCTTTGTGCCACGATGGCACAAGAACATTTCATGAAGATATAAAGGTATGTTTATAAAGTGGGGGAGGATAAGGGAACCAATTAATCTTTCCGACGTAGACAAATTTATTCGATTGTAAAGAATAAAATTTTGGTTTTTCTTTTAATGCCAGTGAAAATAAGTTTAAAAAAATATATAGTTGATGTAGCTGTAAAGTACCTACTTATGAAAGAATGAGGATCTCTTCCAGAGATTTAAAAAATCTAAAATTTTTTAAAAATCGTTTAAAAAATAATTCCGGAATTCCGCATTCGAAATCGAGGAAAATAAACCTTCTTTGTTTATACAAAAGAAAAGAAAATAAATAAGGAAGCTCTGACCTGGTGATGAGGATAGACCCCAACTCCCGACACCCTTTACGCTGTCGATGGCAAAGAAATTGCGGCCTTGATCCCAAACTGCCGAACAACTCTACAATCAGTCAGGAACACGTCGATTCAAACTCCGTCGGGAGGAACCGTGGCGGTTAGGCGGAAGGGTGTCCTGGAAAAGAGTTTGTTTGTTGTAGCTAACCAGAATAGTACCGGAATAGTGAAAATGGGATGTTTTCCGCCCCTTCCCATGATATTGCAATTCCCTAAAATTGAAATTTCCTGAATTCCGGTGGTTTATTGCACAACTAATAAATAAATAAATATCCGCCTCAAGAAAAATAATGAAATAATGTAGAGACACGAATCGGGTGGAAGTTGTGGTGTGTGCAGAGTAGGTACGCAGTATTTCGTCTCAGATCCACCTTTACATGCTGAATACGCAGACCTACAACCGTGGAGGTTTCTTTTCTAAACGGAGGTTGAGAAGTCGATCAGACCCACACCACAAAATCGGCAATAAACTCCTTTTCTCGCCTTGTAGGTGGAATCAGCAAAGTGAGAGCATGAACGCGAAAAGGGCGACTCAACCCTTTCCGGCCTCAGCGATTCGGTTGCGGGGGACATCTGCAGTTTCATTGTTAGAGTTTTATGTATCTGAGAAATCCTCGCCGCGACAACTCGAATTCGTCGAAGGTATTTTAATGTGAACTGGACGAGTTTTGTGTGTTGTTGGCATGAGGTTGTATTATGGGCCTGCCTGCCACACCCACACACCTCGATGGTCGTTAGCTTTTATGAGTTAATGGCACATAAAGCGAGCTCTCCAGCCTACTAATAAAAATTTAATGTGCTCAGAAATTCCGTTACGAAACATCACATAATACTCTTTGCAGCCGCCTTCGGAGGTGTGTGTCGTCTTTCCCAATGCCTGTTCATGGGAGAAGCTGTGGATGCATATCTAGCACTCAGCACCCTAGAAAAACCTCTCAGGTAATTGATGGTTGCCCTATCCGGTGATTTTTCAGGTTCGAGACTCACTGATTACTTTCCTCATATAAGGTGAAAATGTATGTATTCCAATCGACAGACCCCAGTTTGGGATTAGTCTTACTGGTGGTCTCCCCTTTCTAGACGAATGTCTGTGACGTTGTATCTGTCCCATGGATCTCCTCCAGGGAAAAAAGCTTCCTACACTTATGAATTTTTCACCCGAACCGTTCCAACAATTTTGATGACATTCAGAGGTTTCCTAATAGGTGTAGTATCTTTTGCCTCCGGAATGATCTTCTCACGAAAATCATCGTTGGAACACCTGAAAATAGCCATTTTTAGGTCGTCCCACTGTAAGACTTGGGCGTTCTTATGCGATTAATCGGGGGTGAAGATGGACAACGCTCAATAGAAAAAAAAAAAAAAAAAACAACATAGTAATCCATTTTAGACAAATCTGAATCCAAATCCGCGAAAAAAAAAACCATTCTTGTAAAAAAACTATCTAAAAGGAATTGCAACACCATTGTTCCTTTTCTTAACCATAGATTTCTTTGAAAATTCGCTCATTAATTCATGCTGCATGAACGGACTTTTTTGTTTTTCGACTCAGACATCTTCCGAGTTGCACACTATTTCACCAGAAAATCAAAATTATCATGGGGAGGGGGCGAGTGGGGGGATAATATTCACAAAATATCCGATTTTTCAATATTTTGGTTCCTTCACTGCTTACTAATTGTACCCAAGCTTTGAAATTGAGGGAAAATTCTCAATACATCTCTGGATTTTCATGAATTGTTCTTTGTGCAACCGTGAAACAACACAGTAGTGTCACCATGGTGCCAGGACATCGGAAACTACGAATTTAGTGGGCTTTTGTGTGTTTCACCTTGAATACGCATGTGAATTACTGAGGACTACCCAAACTGATGAAAGTTCACCCTTACGACGTATGACCGCTTTGGTGCCAGCCTGGCACCATTGGTGTGTGTGGGGGTCCACTCGATTTCGCATTTTGAGTATCGTAGATTATAAAATGCTGTTCAAATTCGAGGCTCGCATGCCCCTAGAAATGTTATGGCGGCTAAGTACAGGGGGGGGGGGGTCCAATATTTCTAACTCAAAATACCACCCAACTTCCGTACATTGAGTGAAACAGTTATGTGCAGGAGGAAGGTTAATAAAAATGCATGTTTTATCGCTCACCAGCTGCTTATCCAATGGGACGTCCCCTGGAATGCATGCACTTATCAGTATGTTTTTGTTTATTTACGTGTGAGGAAAGTATAGTATTGAGCATCACAACAGTGCTTTGTGGGATTCGGAGCAAGTTGTACATTGTTATACGTTGGTGCCTACATTACCGATTAAGTTTCTTGACCTAAGACGAACAACGGACGAGGTAGAGAACTTCTTTATCCGTCTCTGATATAATAAATGGGTTGGGAATAAAGGATCTGGAGGAGGATATTGTGGTGACATGCACTCAGATACAGTTTCCTAATTTAAGTTATTTTGTAACACTTGCATAATCTATAATGAAATATAGAAATAGGAATAATGAACTTCATCGACTATGAACATACAATCGTCCTTTTTATCAATTATTTGATAATCCGTTTGTGTAAGTTACCAAGGTGACTAGTTAAACATAACAAGACTGTAGCAGTACAACATTCAGTTCGTCACACCTAAATATAATACTTCATAATGATGTTGTCAATGAAAAAAAAAAAAAAAAAACCTAAAAATTTCGGAAGTTCATAGTGTTGTGACTTTTTCATATTTCACTATAAACTCCAGGACTGCGCCCTACTTCGAGAAGTATTCGTATTCCTAGAGTGACGGTTGAGACCCTGGAGTCAACTTCCCTTCGTCTCGCCTATCTCGCCACAGCATCCCGTAAAGAAAGGAGTTTCATTAGGTGAAATAACGGGTAGACCAAATATTTATGTAAACCAGGTTGATCCTTGAATGCTTTCCCATTCGACGTAAATTCACAGACGTACGCAAGGTGTTACCAGTGACAGTACGCCGGGATTCTTACGGAGAACGTGATGGCATTTTAAAAACATTTGGTCTGCACGGTTCAGACAGAAGTTCACAGCATTCTGCAAAACACGGTTTTAGTAGGTGCAATAAAATGCTGGCCAATTATTCACGCGCACCATGGCAGGAAAGATTGTTCCACGTCTGCACTTTTCTGTATAAACTCAAACAAAAGTAAGTGTAGCGTGACTATTCCTGAAGAGGGAAACAGCACGTACGAGCTCTTAAAGAAGACGTGATGGCCTTTTTTCGAATAAGTTGGCAACGATTAACCAGACGAAGTAGACAAACAAAACGAACGTATCAGCGAACATGACGAGGCATTTTACAGCGGAACGACCAATCAAAATGGAGTCGAATGCGATAGGAGGTAGTCAAAACAACCGGCAGCAGCCAGCACGTGTGAGACAGGCAACGGCCGTCTTTTTTGCTACGGTCACGGTGGAAGCATAAAAATATTGCAGCGAGAAATTACCTCAGTTGAACACGGTGATAGCTTTCGAAACAGAATAAACAACTACCCTCGACAGCTGCCAACCAGATTCCTCGCGCGCACCTATTTTCGACCGATTTCATAATATTGACAAGAACCCTTTAGATAACATCTCCCGAATAAATATTTCCAAGTCGAGAAAACAAGATTATTTTGTCTATTCTCGCCTTGAAGGGGGTTTGAAAAAGTTTAATATTGGCATCAGAACGGATGTGTAGTCTTGTTACTTCAACTATAAAATGCATATACATAAATATCTCTCTTCTTCCATCTCAATACCTATTAATAATTCGCGAAAAGAAAATAATTGTGTCTACGCTCGCCAGAAGAGCTTGGAAGAAAAAGCGTTGTATTGGAGTTGCTGTCGTGAAAACGGATGGGAAGCGTCGTAACTTACCAACAATAAAAGGCGTATACCTACATAAATATCACGTTTCAACCGTCGGTGGACAGATGCTCTTCGAACAGTGGCGCCACTTCTTTCAAAATCATAACATACTCACATTTACATATCCGAAAGTAAACAGCGTTTCTTAACCCTGGGTTACCTTCCCTTTAGGTCGACCTAGGAACATTTTCGAGCATCCGAAATATCTTAGCTGCTGGACTTCGGGACACCCACCTCCGGCCTGATGAGTGTACTCTTGTGCTTGTGTCGCGATATTTTTAAGATGTCGATTAGAATTTTCGCTCAAGTGCCTCCGTTTTGATGATCGAGCAACCAGAGATAAGAGAAGAGACACTGAGACGAATATCTGAACTCTGGTCCATGTTGAACGATTTGATTCAATTTCTGTTATTTAGATTTTATTTCGAACTTCTAGTACTCTTCTACTACTCTAATTTTGTCACCAAATGGTGATAAGATACAATATAGGGTGGCAAGTCTGGAACGGAGGAGGGTGGAAAAGTGAGGAAGAGGGACACAGCCGAAAAAGGTCTGGTCGGTATCGGTTCGGTTGAGTTACCCCTTCAAAAGAAACTATAAAATTCGGACGGATTATCGGTGAGTGATTTAATTATTATCTATTTCTCGGCATCCTTATTAAGGTCCAAACCTTAATTAGGTTATCTCGGCTTCCAAGTTCGGTATAATGTTCCTCCATAATAATATAAAGTGTTCAGGTGCAAAATATCTCCAAAGGTGAGAACCAACCTCGAATGCACCTGAATGCGATAATTGTTCGTTTCCTCGAGTTGAACTCAGTTTCCTTTTTTGGCTGTATTATTTCGGTCCGGCTCGGCATAAAACTCCAAAGGTAAAGCAATATCAATTTATATTGTGGAAGGAATAATCGGTTTTATTCAGGCGAGGTTGATAGTGACTATTGGGGAAGGAGGAGGTCACAGGGATCCAAATCCCACATTTGGGAGAACAAAGATTTATCTTATTTACATATTTATGTATGTACCTTTATCTAAATTTAGAATGACTTCAAATAAAGTATCGGTGAGTAATTCTCATGAAGTTCCATATTTGAGAACAAATGTTACACATTTACAAATGAGGAGGAAATGACGAGTCATAAGCAATGTAGTTCTCATATTGGTAAGCATTGTGTAAAGTAGATGGCTTTCGAAGGATCTGTTCACATGACCAATGACCATGACCCCCAATATTATAGACAATAGAATAAGCCACAATATCGCCGGGAATCAACAGGAGGGAAAAGAGTACCATCGGGAAAAGGGAAACAACAAACAGCCCCGCCACACTTTCGGTTGTCCCTTGTCAAAACGTTGCAAATTATTACACATTGGTTTATTATTTTTCTACATAGATCACTCGTCTGCAAAGCCACCAACCATCCAACATGAAGAAAAACACCGATCGCATTTCAGTCAGCTTTAATTAGAACGGAGATTAGGCCTCTTTTGCGATTCACACTCGTGTTTCTGATTTATCGTACGTCCAACCCTTAATTCCGGTAGGGAGCGAACGGTTTGTCCTACAGAGCTCCGGGTGGTCTCAAAAAATTCTAAAAATTCTATAGAATCTTAAATTGAAAGAAAAACAGTACCTTTATATCGAAATTTTTTGAGTTAGGGCGTTTTCAAAATTTTGTTTTTTTTCGAAGATTTTGGTTGATGTAGGTCACTTCTAAGGGTTCCAAAATCAATTTTGAAATTTTGAAAACGCCCTAACTCAAAACATTTTGATATAAACGTATTGTTTTTCCTTCAATTTAAGATTCTATAGAATTTTTAGAATTTTTTGAGACCACCCGGAGCTCTGTAGGACAAACCGTTCGCTCACTACGAGAATTTAAAGTTTGGACGTACCGTAAAACCGTCAAACTTTACCCCACCAGGGGTAACTTTGCCCCAAAAAGTGAGAATCTTCAATTGTGAAGTAAGCGTGGTAGAACTTAGATAAAAGTTAGCTATTTTGTTTTCGTTATTCTCCACATCCCAGAGAATCGATGCGGCTTGCGATGGCGCCTTTATCCATGTTATCAGCTGTTATCAGTCATAGTTTCCTGTTCAGCTGTTTTTGTCCTGTTTCTAGTGCTCCAAAATTTCGTCCATATGAGGTGTTTGGAGTGGATTTACCAGGCAAGACCCCATCGTATCACTTTCAATATCTTATTTTGAACAAAATATACTAATAAAATTCTCAAAAAAGTGTTTTCTTAGTTATGCTTTTGTTTACCTAAAATTTGATGGTAACTTTACTCCAAAAACCGGGTATCTTTACTCCACTATAAAGGTTGGGATAAATGTAGCCTCATTCATATATTTCTTATTTAATCTCGAAAAATATTTGAGTTTTATAATTTTCGCAGTGCTGAATGTAAGGTTTCTAGTGTATCTCATGTCAGAAGTAAGAGATGGGGAGAAGAAATGAGAAAAAGCTTGGTACGCGCCCCTACCGAAATTTTACAACTGAACAGCTGCATTATGATATGAACATAAACGTGCTTTGGTCTCATAAGTTGTGATTTACAATATTATTTACTCGTGGGTTAACTTTGAAATTTACCAATGCAATTCATTTGAAAGTTATCGAATGTGAAACAGACTTTTTCTGTGATTTTGTTAAGTCATTCTTAAGTCGTTTATTGTCCTTTAATATTTCTTTACTTGTATAAAGTTTTGCTCGATTACCTACATAAGTCTGTCTATACTGGAAGACTGAAATTGTGATCTCTTAACCAGAAATATTGCATTTCAAGCAAAATCGTTGAAATAAATGATCATTGGAATTTATATTTTTCTTAGGTATAACTTGTATTTTTGAAGCTAAAAAGTTCAATTTTTCAGAATATACTATTTTATAATAATATTATTAAGACTTGATATTATCAAGTATTTCTGGGGTAATGAATTCAATCCCGACTAGTAACATTGCACCTCTGCCCGTTTCTGTAGCGATAACCGTGAGTTTTTCAGAGTGGAGTAAAGATAGACGCACTCGTAGGTAACTGCACTCCAACATTTAAACAATTAAATAGGGGGCTTACAATTATCTGATCAATGAGCTCGACCACTCAAAATGTTCAGGAAGCCCTGAAGATCAATTCACTTATTAAAAAAAATCAATTTAATCCATTTCGAGTGGGAGAAATTATATTTGGAAATGTTTTGGAGTAAATCTTGGGGTAAAGTTTGACGGTACGATAAATCAGAAACACGAGTGTGAATCGCAGAAGAGGCCTAATCTCCGTTCAAATTAAAGCTGACCGAAATTCGATCGATGTTTTTCTTCATGTTGGATGGTTGGTGGCTTTGCAGACGAGTGATCTATATAGAAAAATAATAAATAATAAACCATCGTGTAATAACTTGCAGCGTTTTATTCGATTTTGGATTCTACGTACCTTGAAACGTAAACCATCAAATTTTGAGGGGTGTTAAAAAATTTGTTTTCTTGGTCGATTTCAAAGGTTCATTATTGAAATTAATAAACCAAAATGAACCAGCGAGTGTGAGTTGCCACTCACCCTTCCGAGTGCGAGTTGCCACTCACCCTTCCGAGTGCTCCCTAGGTTCCAACCCAAATTTGAAGCACTTCTACTCATCGGATTTAGAATTTTTTATTTATTTTTTTTGAAATTTCCGGAATTGAGTCTATTTACAAATTTTGGATAAAAAATTGGTTGTGCGTCCGGGCCGAAAATCAACATAAATATGTGTCCCCATAAAAACAATCTTTCTCGCAATCACTATCTTTACGAAGGTCGAATTCATTTTTCAAAAGCATGAATTCCTTATAAAAAGTGAAGAATTGATTTTGTAAGAAGACGAATTGAATTTGAAAGGCATTCGTGGCATTTCGGTTTCAGTACACGTTGATTTGAGGTAGGTACCTAGACGCTTCCTTGAGGGTGAGGTTCACCCCTATCGTTTGGCCCTATGAGGACGGACCCTCAAATCCTGTTTTGCTCACTACCTCAGAAATTAATCGCCTGTCCCAACTCGTGACTAATTTCATGACGAGTTCCTTTTCTCGGGGGTTTCGTCGAGAGGGGGCGGGCCTTCAAAGGCATCTGGGCTGGCAGGGGTCATCGTTCCCAGAAGTGTCCGCTACCCGCGAACCCTCGTCGGCAGGGGTGCCTCAGCCTCGACAACCCCGTCTTTTGTCCAGCTCCGGTGCTCACCATCTCAGGCCACTGCGGACCTGTCTGGGTGGTCCGCAGACCGCCTGGTCCCCTCTGAGGAGCTCGTGGGTGTTTCTGTCTATGCCTTCTCGGAAACACCTTCTCCCCTCACTCCCGTGGCCCATTGTGTCGTTGAGACTCATAAATAATGCGAAGAGCTCCACAATTAATTACATAGAATTCTATGGAATTCATTTGTACGGCAACTGAACCTCCCTGGGAAGTCTCCTGCGCTTCCGATCTCCACACTCAAATTGCTGTGGGCAACATATTTACTCGAGCATGAGTGTGGTACAGTGCGGGACAAAAGTGGGTCTCGTGAATCATTCCCGGACACTGAACGTGAATCAGCAACCCTGTCCAAGTACCTGGTCAGACTGAGTATATATCGATACCAGCACTAAGAAGCTATGTCCAAAAATGGAGTTTTGAGAAAAACGCAAAAGAAATTATCACCAATGCACAATGAGGAATTTCACCATGTCAGAATTTCCTATTTTTGACCCCAAAATCGGATTCAGCACCTCTAAAAACCCCCTAAGGCAAACTTTCAGCCCGAACTTCCTAATTTACGAATGAACAAAGCAGTATAGAAAATACGTATGTTTAAAAAAACCGGGAAAATGACGTCATGCTGGAATAGTTCATTTATGGCCGCTTGAAGCGCTGAGATCGAGAAATCCATAGTCCCCAGATGCAAAATTTCATGAAACAGTAAAGTTCGAAATCGGAAAACTGAAGAAAAAAATAGAAAAAGCGAGATGGGGAAAATTAGGTTTCCTCTGTTTTTGTTTGATAACTTTTCTCTTAGAAAACACGATTTTGTTATCCCAATGGGCAACACTGGGAGGAGACGGCGATCCGAACAGCCCAAACAGCGAGCGTTCCCGCTGCACGTCTGTTTTCCCGGTTAGTTTTGAAATTAAAAATTTTGACTGTCTCCCAAAAATAACAGGAGACTTATTTTTCGAGATCAGCCCGATTTTCATCTATCCCACACCATTTACTATTCAGGTAAAATGCAAACAGAAATCGGTGAAATTCCTCATTCCTAAAATAATGGCTTACTACACTAAACTCTTTAATTTCCTCAATTAATTTTCAAGCTATTATCGTCATGAAAACTCAATAATAGTTTTGTTGAATTTGAGTTTTTCTGAAATTAAAAAAAATGTGGAAGGTGGATGGGCATAGCTCCTTTGTGCTTTAAGGTATCGATAAAATCCCATTCGTGAGCGAATTTTCGAAGTTTCTCTTTTCTCGACTGCAGAAGCCTCCAAAAGACTCTCCTCGTCACCCCGCACTCCGTCACCCCGCATTGAGTACCCACACGGCTATTTTTTTAGGACGTCCCACAGTAAGACTTGGGTAGCAACATTGATCTTGGGCGTTTGCGGGCATAATCTTGTAAACTCTGCCCAGGCTGCAATTTCCAACTGATTTGCGTGTTTCTTCTTTTGTTTGACACAAATAACTTCCGAGTTGTACATGATTTCACCAGAGTACAAAAATTCGCAAAGGGAGGGGATGGGTGGGGGGATAATATTCACAAAATATCCGATTTTTCAATATTTTGGTTCCTTCACTGCTTACTAATTGTACCCAAGCTTTGAAATTGAGGGCAAATTCTCAATATATCTCTGGATTTTCATGAATTGTTCTTTGTGCAACCGTGAAACAACACAGTAGTGTCACCATGGTGCCAGGACATCGGAAACTACGAATTTAGTGGGTTTTTGTGTGTTTCACCTTGAATACGCATGTGAATTACTAAGGACTACCCAAACTGATGAAAGTTCACCCTTACGACGTATGACCGCTTTGGTGCCAGCCTGGCACCATTGGTGTGTGTGGGGGTCCACTCGATTTCGCATTTTGGGTATCGTAGATTTTAAAATGCTGTTCGAATTCGAGGCTCGCATGCCCCTAGAAATGTTATGGCGGCTAAGTACAGGGGGGGGGGTCCAATATTTCTAACTCAAAATACCAACCAAAATACCGTACATTGAGTGAAACAGTTATGTGCAGGAGGAAGGTTAATAAAAATGCATGTTTTATCGCTCACCAGCTGCTTATCCAATGGGACGTCCCCTGGAATGCATGCACTTATCAGTATGTTTTTGTTTATACGTGTGAGGAAAGTATAGTATTGAGCATCACAACAGTGCTTTGTGGGATTCGGAGCAAGTTGTACATTGTTATACGTTGGTGCCTACATTACCGATTAAGTTTCTTGACCTAAGACGAACAACGGACGAGGTAGAGAACTTCTTTATCCGTCTCTGATATAATAAATGGGTTGGGAATAAAGGATCTGGAGGAGGACATTGTGGTGACATGCACTCAGATACAGTTTCCTAATTTAAGTTATTTTGTAACACTTGCATAATCTATAATGAATTATAGAAATAGGAAACTTTGAACTCGAATTCGCATGTTGGGTATCGTAGATCATGGATTTTAAACTGCTCTTCAGATTCGAGGCTCCCATGCCGCTAGAAATGTTATGGTGGATAATGGCGGTGGGGGGGGGGGGGGGTCACTATTTCTTGCCAAAAGTAATAAATAAATTCCATTCAGTGAAATAGTTTTATCTCATACCAACTGGTTAAACTGATCTAATGCTTATCCAATGGGACGTCCCCTGGAATGCATGCATTACTAAACAATATGTTTCTATTTCCAGTACACCATACCTGGATAAAAATGCGATCTAAGCACCATTAATTTGGTGACTTAATCATCTCATTTTAAAGAAAAGAAAGAATGAAAGGTTGTTATAAGAACAGTGAACTGCATGAAATCGTAGTTGTTAAAACATAATGAACATGCTGAGAGAAAATTAAATGACAAATATATCGATTGATTGTATTGCTCACTTTTGTCTGTTGAACGGAGAGATGAGTGATGCTGAGGTCAAAATAGTTTGAGTAAGTTCTGAGGATGGAACCGGCGATCTTTAGAATTGAAGTCCGATGCTCTATCCACTACACCAGGCGTTTCCAGATGATGTTTGAAGGTTTGGTTGTTACCACCATTCAGGAGCGTTTGAGATGAGTGTAAGTACTGGTGGTGGAGCAAACTGATTGAAAATAGGTATCTGATCAATTTAGTCGTAATGACACTTACAGTTTTTGCCGAACGGAAAGGTGAAAGGTGTATCCTGGTTGCAACCAAGGGAGAAGCTGGCCAGCTTGCAGCAAATCCTTCTCAGGGTGTCCACTGGCACTGATGTGAAAGTGGAACCTCGCGGAGGCTACCAATTCAACTTTACTGAGAATTACTCGCGGAATTTCAAAACGACCTTCACTTCAGAAAATTGTCCATTTCATGAAGGAAACAAGGAGAGAGGAATAGTTGGCCGTACAGAGACCTCAGAAAGACTGACCTTGTGATGGAAGGACTGGAGATGACCTTGAACAGCTGACCTTTGCTTATTATTAACTACTAGCTGAAAAGCCACTAAAAGTAGGCAAAAACGATTCCTCCGACTCCCCGCCACCCACTCCCTCCGACTCCTCCCGCCCCCAACTCCGACTCCTCCCGCCCCCATCTCCTCCCGCCCCCAACTCCTCCCGTCTCCGATTCCGCCGATTCTCCCCACTCCCACGACCCCTCCGTGCATACGTACGTACGTACGTAAGGTTGGCGTTTTATGTATATAGATTTATTTATCACTGTTGGGTCACTGTTTCACTTCACTTCTTAACGACAACTTTCACTGATGTAGGTAGGCACCTACCTAATTTGTGGTATGCATCTTTAACTTTTGAGTAAAATTAAAATACTTATCAATTGGCTAAGTGCCAATTTAAAAAAACGAATTGGTACTTGCTGGAAAATACCAACATACTGAATGTACAGGGTATGTTTTGTAGGTATAAGGAGTCCATATTCACGTTCCCCTCATCTCTACTAACTCAACGAGTCCTAGCTCGGCTATTGCATTTACAACGAATTTACATATGCATAAAACGCCAACCGTACGTACGTACCTATGTCGCCCGAAAGTGGGGGTCCCGGGTTCGATTCCAGGCCGCGACATCACATTTTTTTTAGGACGTCCCACAGTAAGACTTGGGCGTCCTTATGCGATCGATCTGGGGTGAAGTTGGACAACGCTCAACAGAAAAAAAAAATAACCACACAGTAATCCGTTTTAGACCATTCTGAATCCAAACCCGCGAAAAAACCATAGGTGTATGTCTGTGTGTGTGTGTGTGTGTGTGTGTTGTGTGTGTGTAGGTGTGTGTGTGTGTGACAAAATCTTGTGTCGTCTGCACAGGCCTTAGTACTCAACCGATTTTCCTGGTTCTTTTTTTGTTCGACGCGGAAAACTATCTAGTTGTGCACTACGGCGCCGGAATTTCGAATTTTGCCTTTTAAGGGGGGGAAAGGGGGGTTAATGTTCAAAAAACGTTTGTTTGCGGGCGTAATCTTGTAAACTCTGTCCAGGCCTCAATTTTCAACCGATTTGTGTGTTTCTTCTTTTGTTTGACTAAAATAACTTCCGAGTTGTACATAATTTCACCCGAGTACCAAAATTCGCAAGGGGAGGGGGCAAGTGGGGGGATAATATTCACAAAATATACGATTTTTCAATATTTCGGTTCCTTTACTGCTTACTAATTGTACCCAACCTTTGAAATTGAGGAAAAATTCTCATAATACCTCCGGATTTTCATGAATTATTCTCTGTACCACCATGGAACTAATAGTGGTGCCACCATGGTGCCAGGAGACCATAAACCGCATATTTCGTGTTTTTTTTTTTTTTGTGTTTCACCTTGAATACGGATGTGAACCTCGATGGACCGCCTACTAAAACTAATAGATGGAAGTTCAATGTTACGACGTATTTCCGCTTTGGTGCCAGACTGGCACCATTGGCGGTGGTTGGGAGGGGGGGTTGGTGAACTCGAATTCGCATGTTGGGTATCGTAGATCATGGATTTTAAAATGCTCTTCAGATTCGAGGCTCCCACGCCGCTAGAAATGTTTTGGTAGATAATGGTGAGGGGGGGTCACTATTTCTTGCCTAAAGTAATAAATAAATTCCATTCAGTGAAATAGTTTTATCTCATACCAAGTGGTTAAACTGATCTAATGCTTATCCAATGGGACGTCCCCTGGAATGCATGCATTACTAAACAATATGTTTTACATATCTACAATTTTCTTGCCTGCTTTTAGCAGGCTTTTCAGCTAGTATTATATAATTATATTTCATAAAGTATATAAATTCATAATATGTAAACTCCTCCTCAATGGTTCCACTGAACTGTACACTGATATTTTACACAAGATTACACAAAGAAAGAAGGAATATTGTAAGTGGTATTTCGGCAACTTGCCTTTTTCAAAAATTGGTTGCTTGATTTGAAGACGCTTTTCATAACCAACCAGCAGAGCATCAACAAGGGTATCCTGGAGGTAGTCCAGACGGTCTGTTGGCACCTAGAATCCTTAGGTTATGTGCCCTCTCAGACTGGTGAAGAAGCCGATCATTCCCCTTTGGCATTGTGCGTAGAACCTTCACCCCGAAGCACTTCAAATGTGGCTTAGTGGCTCTGGGCATAATGAATATTGTATACAATTTTTTCTCTGTTCTTAGGACGACCCACAGTAAGACTTGGGCGTCCTTATGCGATTGATCTGGGGTAAAGGAGGACAACACTCAGCAGAAAAAAAACTACACACTAATCCGTTTTAGACTATTCTGAATCCAAATCCGCGAAAAAAACCATAGGTGTATGTCTGTATGTGTGACAAAATCTTGTGAACTATGTTTAATGTTTGAAATTGTACTTGTTTCAGAAATTTCGTGCTGGATCCGAATATACCATAATATGTATGGCATATCCGGATCCAGCATAAAGGAATATATTTTATTAATATGATTATGATGGTAATGTACACTAAAACTCCTAAATACACGATTTCAAATTTTTTTAGACCTATTTTTTGCAGTTTGGACCCCTTAGGGTGTCCAACATTTCTGGCTATCGAACTTATCTTTTCGTTTCCTATTATGAAAGTGTGTTTCTCTAAGAAAGTTAATCACGTTGAGTGCCCATCATTTCGATAATTTTTGAACAGTATCGACGGAAGAATGAATAGAAAAAATTCAATAACCTAAAAATTTGAACTCGAGTTTAGGAATGGGGTGTGCGCCTTGATTTTTTTTAGATTTTTAATCGAAAGTAGGCTACATCCTGAGAATTTTGGCACCAACCGCGACCTTCTAGCGTGAATAGATCTGTTTCTATGATTTTTTAAAGTTTCAACCGTTTATGACGTCACGCGCCCCTCTCGCCTGGGCGGGACCCCCCAGCCAACTGTGACGTCATAAACGGTCGAAACTTTAAAAATTCATAGGAAAAGATTTACACACGTTAGAAGGTCGCGGTCGGTACCAAAATTCTCAGAATGAGGTCTACCTTCGATTAAAAATAACAGTAAACAGTTTTTCCTACCTAGGCGCACACCCTATTGATTTTAATTAAACGAAAGTAGACCTTTATGTCAGGGTTCTTAATGCTATTTCCAACGGTGCCCTTGTCTCATCCCAACAACGCTCAAAAATGTTCTGAACGAAAATTTTACAAAGTTTTAGGTTCATTTAGGTTCTAGATGGAAAGTCCATATGTTTCTTAAGCCTGCTGTGGGGCCGTCCCCTCTAGGAGACTTCGTTGGAATCCGAAGTCGTGGTTTTCTGGATGGAATCCAGCTCTGAGCCCTTAAGTACACTTATTACCCCAGATATTTTTATTCGTCGCCCTTATAAAACTATCAAACAACACGGAAAACTCGTTGAAATGTAAATGCATAGTTGAGAAATCTAACAACACATCAAAACTCACGAGGCATTGAGGTACTTTATAAACAAAGTTTGTTAAATTATAACGTGAGCAGAAGGTTGTAAACCGAACTTTTTCTTCTTTTCCTCATCTCATGAAACCTTGATGGAAATATTCAAGGCAAAACAGTCCGCAAATTGTCACCAAATAGACCGGTGAGGATTCAAATAGGTGTCCCTTGTAGGGGATATTGGGAGTTGGAGGGTTAAATGTGAAAATATAGCCCATATAGTTTAGTTGATCTGCTTGATTTTGAATCAATAGCCACTGCTGATGCCATTTGGTGACTTTATTGATATCTTCCACACTTTCCCTTTATTATTGATTGTACCCAGCTCTCTCTAGTTACCTAGCTATCCATTTTCCCATTTGATTTATTACGATCTAAGTTCATCAGTAGATTATTCCGTAAAAATATCACTGGATGCTTCTTATGTCATATCCTCAACGAACAAAATCGCCTCCAAAATTTATTGGTGTACAACTTGCGCAACTATAGAAAATGAAAATTTTAGATGATTCAATTTGAAAAATGCTATTTGATTTAAAAAAACGTCTGCCAAGTGGGTGTGGCTCATAGCTTCCTCGTATCCATAAAACGATTGTATAGATGATCAGATGCATAGTAGTTAATCTCAAAACACCAATCTCTAAGAACTTTCCTCTAACCTCATAGGGGACCATCTACACGCTAATCTGGACAATCCTAGAAAATTTTATCAGATTCGGATGAAAAATTAAGTGAGTAGATGTATGTGATTGGATCAAAAAAATACTTAGCCTCGGCTGGGATTCGAACCCGCGACCCCTGGGGGACAGTTGAAATCATGGCTGTTACAAGGAATTCACGTTTGCGCATGCGCAGTCGCTTCTATCAGTCCGGGGATAATGATTTTCATAGGGGACTATCTACAACCTAATCCACATAATCTCTAAAAATTTCACCGAAATCGGGTGGAAAATGTGGAAGTTATGGCCGTTACAAGGAAATTCTCGTTTGCGCATGCGCAGTGGCTACTATCAGTCCGAAGGTGGTGATTTTCATAGGGGACCATCTAAATACTAATCTGTAACATCCCTGAAAATTTCATTGAAATCGGATGGAAAATGTAGAAGTCATGGCCGTTACAAGGAATTCACGTTTGCGCATGCGCAGTCGCTTCTATCAGTCCGGGGATGATGATTTTCATAGGGGACCGTCTACACACCAACCCGCACAATCCCTGAAAATTTCATAGAAATCGGACAATAACTTCGTATAGTTATGCGCGTTACAAGGAATTCATGACAGACACACAGACAGACAGACACACAGACAGACAGACACACAGACAGACAGACAGACACGGAACCAAAATTGTTCAGAAAGGTCTAAAACGCAAAACGCGAGTGGAAATTTTGATTTTGGAGAACTTTGTTTTTTCGTCCTTGAAAAGTGAAAACAAAGCTTCCGCTACCTTGGTAGACTCGGAAGCAAAATAATTACCTACCTGATTTGATTTTTTTCAGTTGTGAGTTTTACACCCGGCTCAGTGTTTGACAATACAGTTGTAACTCACAAAAACAGCTGAGAAGTGTTCTAAAATCGAAACAGCCGAATCGAGACCCATTGAAATAGGGATATAATAAAATTATAATGTAAATCCATGGTGAAGCTTATTGAGCTGTTGGAATTTTAGTTGAAACGACGGCGATCTGTGGACAGTAGAAATTAATGAGGATTTTAAGATGGTACCAGAGAAAAGTGAAACTGTCAAAAAGCTGAAGTCACATGGTAGGGTCTAGAAACAGTAGGTCTACTCGAGTTGGTACCTGGCAACCCTGCATTTTTGGGTCTCGTGACGGAGGAGTCGCAGGAGCCCGTCACGTGGATGGTGATCGTGCTGGGGTCAATCCTCTCTGAGCACCACGAAGAAAGTTCAGAGATGGAGGTGGAGATGGTGATGAAACCAGCCATCCAACCGGTGCGGCGGTGGGAGCCGACTCACAGCCTCAAGTCAGGGAGGACTCGATTGTTGTGCCAACTACTAGGTATCCCAGTCGTAAATTAATATTCGCATAAAACGTCGAGTACCTTCCTAGTTTGAGCGCGGATTTTCGCCAAATCATGATTATGGAGCACAGAACTTTAGATCCAGCGAGTGTTTGCCACCCCCTGAGGAAAAGATTAGCAAATTTCGACTCTTTCTTCCTGAAAATTCTAAAATGATCTCTGAAGTTTAACACATTCTCAAATGGATCTGAAACCCCCTTCAAATTGAGCATGTTTCAAGCTTTTGAGGGCCTCTGAAAAAGTCTGTGTTTTAGCAGGAAAAAATCATTTTTTCAACATCTTTAAAACATACCATGTGCATACAGTATGTTGGTAAGGTGTACTGGAAATCGAAAAAAGGGGTTGATTGTATACCTAATTTTAACGATTCGTGCTAAGGTTGCTAACGATTGTGCCACACTCACAAGGCTGACTTTTCTCTCATATAGCTAATATTTCCATTTTCCTCAAATTTTCTGTGATACCTACTTGGGTTTTTTCACGACCTTTAATCAGACCAACTTATCGAATTCTTTCAATTTGAAGAAGATTTGGTTGATTGCCGATAAGCAGCAACGCATGGCTCCAGTTCTTGGCTCTGGAATCGCTATACGATTACTTTGAGAGATGCAGCCCTCCCCACGATATACCCCATTTGGGGTCTAGTTGTGCTCCGAAGCTTTTGTTTGATGTCAGTCACTTCTAAAGGGTGAAAAATAAGGGCTGGAATTTTCAAAACGCCCAAGCTCAAACACTTTCGATGTAAAGGTATTGTTTTTTTAAATCAATTTAAAACAGTACCTATTGAATTTTTAGGATCGAATGAGACCACCCAGAGCTCTGAAGGACCAACCGTTCGCTCCCTATAAGAACTAAAAGGTTGGACTAATGATTAACCAGAAACACAATTGTGAATTGCAAATGAGTTCTAATCTCCGTTCAAATTTTGCAAATGAGTCTAATAATTGCAAATGAGTCTAATCTCCGTTCAAATTTTAGCTGACCTAAATGACGTCGAGGACCGCAGTATCATCTGCAAATGATGCCAGGGTGGTCCCCTCGTGTTCGGATAGATCACTAGTCTAAATTAAATCATGTTAGTCCCTTTGTCAAGATTTCACCTTCATCCACCACGATTATCAGCTGTAGGCTTTTGCAGGCCTAATGGTGGCCCGGGAGGGGGATTTCTCCCTTTATTGATTTGGTTGAGTAGACTTGCACCATCTACTGTAATATTTTCAATTCAGCAAATAAGAGTCTACTACTCTTGGTTTTGGCGTAATTCCTGATTCTCAAAACATTCTTAGCAGAACTTACATAACGATCATAAACGGGGTTAAAACTCTTAATATGTCCAACCTTCAAGAGATTGAATCTACTACTCATTTCCAACAAAAAGTTTCTCTTGTATTTTTTTAACCGCTTGTTTCCGTGAGTATTTAAATTTTTAAGATTCTTTTTTCATGTTTTTGATCTTATATCGTTTAAATTACGATAACTACCTTAATGTATCGTCTGAATGTAAACATAAGGCCACCATTGGACAGAGTGTTGAATTTTCCCCATCTCCCTAATTTCAAACAAAAATATTTTAAGATCTGATGCGTAAGAAATAAGCTCAAAATGAAATTTTTAATAATTTTCTAAAATTGTAGTTTTTAGTCCCGTTTTCAAGCCTTTGTTATTTAGTGTTTTTGAGAGACACCACGGAAAGAACTTCCTCAGAATCTTGGCTTTCCAACGGTTCATTTCAAACATTTTAAATTTGATTTTAAGGGGAAAAAATTACGTTTGAATGCGAAAAACGTGATTTTTTTTAGATCGAAATCATCGTCTCTCTTGAGGTTCCGGGAGCTACACCATCTACTACGCCCCCCACCCATGGATAGATTTCAAACGAGAAATTACTACTCGTCATTATTGTTTCTTTAAAGAAAATCGATTGCCCTTCTCAACTCATACCACAGTTACATCGATTATGTTCACAGTTGTAAATCGTTCACTGCCTCGGAAGGTTGAATCGAGCCTTCAATATGAACTTTCCTCCTGTCCCAAAGGGCTGCGACGAAACGTTTTTGTGAGCACAAGGAGGGAGGGATGCATGTTTTAACTATTATGGGTCCCTTTGAGGATTTTATAGCTTTCTCGGAACCCCTTCGTACATTATTTGGTTTTAGTGTAGGTATTATTTTTTGTTCAGAAGGCACCCTAGTCAGTTGTGCTCAGCGCGAAAGATAAAAATTCCTCACAATTCAAAGCTTGGATGCGGTCATTTCAGAAAACGTTTATAACGACTTTTACTAACTATTACTGGTAGATGAGAAAAAAACAATTTGAAATACCTCTCGTGAACCTATTTTTATTGGAGACTCAAAACCAACCCACCAAAAATAAGGTTATTGGTACCTATAAAACCCTTCAACTGTACATCAAGAACATGCTGGAAGACAAAGAAGGTGTTTATATTGTCTAGTGAACACAAGCTGGTTTTCCTCAAGCTGCCTTAAGATTGTTAGGTGAACGGAACGTTAACTGGGAGGCGATCACAGTTTTTTCGATTCTAACAATAATTTAGTGGTAGCTTTGTTTTCACATTTTGCTTCCGAGTCTACCAAGGTAGCGGAAGCTTTGTTTTCACTTTTCAAGGACGAAAAAAAAAAAGTTCTCCAAAATCAAAATTTCCGCTCGCGTTTTGCGTTTTAGACCTTTCTGAACAATTTTGGTTCCGTGTCTGTGTGTCTGTGTGTCTGTCCGTCTGTCATGATTTCCTTGTAACGCGCATAACTATACGAAGTTATTGTCCGATTTCTATGAAATTTCCAGGGATTGTGCGGGTTGGTGTGTAGACGGTCCCCTATGAAAATCATCATCCCGGGACTGATAGAAGCGACAGGGCATGCGCAAACGTGAATTCCTTGTAACGGCCATAACTTCTACATTTTCCATCCGATTTCAATGAAATTTTCAGGGATGTTACAGATTAGTATTTAGATGGTTCCCTATGAAAATCACCCCCTTCGAATTAATAGTAGCCACTGCGCATGCGCAAACGTGAATTTCCTTCTAACGGCCATAACTTCCACATTTTCCACTCAATTTCGATGAAATTTTCAGGGATTATGTGGATTAGTTTGTAGATGATCCCCTATGAAAATCGCCACCTTCGAACTGATAGTAGCTACTGCACATGCGCAAACGTGAATTTCATTGTAACAGCCATAACTTCCACATTTTCCACTCGATTTCAATGACATTTTCAGGGATTATGTGGATTAGGTTTTAGATGGTCCCCTATGAAAATCATCGTCCCCAGACTGATAGAAGCGACTGCGCATGCGCAAACGTGAATTTCCTTGTAACGGCCATAATTTCTACATTTTCCATCCGATTTCAATGAAATTTTCAGGGATGTTACAGATTAGTATTTAGATGGTCCCCTATGAAAATAACCACCTTTGGACTGATAGTAGCCATTGCGCATGCGCAAACGTGAATTTCCTAGTAACGGCCATAATTTCTACATTTTCCATCCGATTTCAATGAAATTTTCAGGGATGTTACAGAGTAGTGTTTAGATGGTCCCCTATGAAAATCACAGAGAATTGTTTTTCATAGAGGGATTCATTCATAGAGGGATGGTCTCCTGTAAGAATCTCAAATCTCATTGATTGCAGGTCATCGGTAGGTCAGAGGATATAGTCTTCAAATTGAGCTTCTAAGGTCGCGGGTTCAAAACCCAGCCGAGGCTATGTATTTTTTTGAACCAATCACTACTCACTTAATTTTTCATCCGAATTTGATTAAATTTTCTAGGATTGTCCAGATTAGCGTGTAGATGGTCCCCTATGAGGGTAGTGAAAGGTACTTAGAGATTGGTGTTTTGAGATTAACTACTATGCATCGGATCATCTATACAATCGGGTTATGGATACGAGGAAGCTATGTGCCACACCCACTTGGCAGACGTTTTTGAAGGAGGAATAACGATGTCCTCAAGTATGCAAGTTTCCACTGGCGTTTCACGTTCTAAACCTTCCTGATTTCCCTTATTCTTTGGCTCAATAGTTGGGTACCTGAACATGTCAAGTGAATTTCATTGTGATTCAATAATTATTAGCCACTGAGTATACATCAACGAACAATCCCTCAAAATAAGCACAATTATGGTCTGCGGGTTGTCTCCTAGAATGGTCCCCTACAATTTTGATTAAATACAGCTTAATTTTAGCCATTGCGCTTGCGCTATCGTAAATGTTTCCCAAACTCAAGTCCTCAGTACAGACATTCCTCGAACATGAGGTGCTGTGACGCATTGAGGTCCCCTATCAAGATATGACCAATCAAAAATGCACGATAATAATTTCTGGATGTACCTTCCTAGACTAACAGATCCTAATCAACAAAACTAGGAAAGTTTAATCAACAAAGATATGATAAGATTATTGTCTATGTCATGGTGGTGCCAAGATGGCGCCCGGTGTTGGAAGAATGCAGTTGTCCAAAATAGGTAGTACCCTTTTTTGGCACGTCTATTTTTGCACTTTGATAATCGTGTTTTGTCCTTCACGTCTACGCGGCACTCAGTGGGGTAGATCCTCATTCAACCCTCAACAGCTGCAGATAAACAGTTGAGTGAGGACCTGCGAGGGTCATCCAGGAAGTAAGTTCACAACATTTTTTAAAAATCGTGAAATGTATTTCAATAGAGAATTTTCAAAACTATGCTAAACTATTTTCCCCACTGCTCAAGTCACCCAAGTACTTTTGATTTCGTTAAGATGGGACATTATCAACCACCGTCCCTATTTACCCGACTTAGCACCATCTGACTTCCAACAGTTCACTAAATTGATGAAGTTTGTGGGTGGAAAACGATCTGCAGAAGATCAAGAGGTCGAGGAAGCTGTTCAGAAGTAAAGAGATGAGAGTGGAGGCATAAAAAACGCTCAATTATTACACAAAGGTTTATTATTTTTCTGTGTAGACCACCCGCCTTTGCCAACCATATCGCACCCCGGCAGGAAAAATGACACTTCTCAGAAAACCTTGTTAAAAATGTCACTGTTGATGGCTCGAAACCTGCTCACGGGAAAAGTGACACTTACGCTTTCTAGCGTTTGTTTTTGAAAATATCAAAATAATTCTATTTCTAACCGCTAGAAGGCAGGCCAAGATCTCTTATTCAAGCCCTAACTCAAAATCTACAATTTAGCAGAAGTGTTACTTTTCTCGCCGGAGTGCGATATTTTCAATTCACAATCAAGTTTATTTTGAAGAAATAAACGCTCACTCGGAAATAAACACTCAATCCAAAAAAAAGGGGGCTTGTGGTTCATTAGGAAATCTGATTAATGATTGCTAAGGACGTAAAACTGAGTACTACAACTCGAAGAAACGAACGATCGTATTTTCGTCAGCTAAAATATGGGGTCCCTCCTTGTTCCGGGTTAGTATATCCCTAAATTGAAGGGGCAAAACTTCAAACAATTTGAAACACAACAAACAACATCTAAATTTGAAATTTTCTAGGATTTTAGAAATTTATTAGTGCATCGGCCTTGGGAACTGAAAAACTGAAAGATTGCCGATGGAATCATCAAAATTGAACAATAATGGAGGAGCTTGATTTCAAGAGGTACTACATCCATTTTGCTCAAACGTGAGAAAAACGCAAAAAACATAGCCACCTGAAAAACGTGCTATAAACCAATGATGTTATTTTTTATATATTTCTAAATATAATAAATAGTTTTGGAAAAAATGTAAATTAGTTAAATGTTTAAAATAATTTTGAATGAGATTTAGTACTTTTTGGAATCAAACGAAGTGGATAACTCATTTTCGAAACAAAACGGATATGAGTCCGGCATTATGATGGATATAGTACCTTTTAAAATGAAACGGAATATTCACCTTCGTTTTTCTAGGGGATAGATTATCCTCCAAACGGTCGCATTTTTGATAGATGAACTACCCTCCTAAACCCTGGGAAAGTGTTAACTCAATTTCGATAAAAATAGTCTTTAGTACCTTTTACAATCAAACTCCTCAATTATTGTCAGCAATCTTTTAGTTTTTCAATTCCCTAGGCCGATGCACTAATGAATTTCTAAAATCCTTGAAAACCCCAAATTTAGCTACATTTAAAAAAGTTGTTGCCCCTTCAATTTAAGAAAATACAAACCCGAAACGAGGAATGATCGGCGACTGACTGAGAACGGTTGCTCCTACAGAGCTCTGGGTGGAAAAAAATCAATACTATTTTAAATTGAAGAAAAAACAATATCTTTACATTGGAAGTTTTTGAGCTAGGGCGTTTTGAAAATTGCAGCCCTTATTTTTCATCTCTTAGAAGTGATTTCTAAAATGGAGCCCATATTTCATCAAAATCGGTCGATGGTGTCTAAGGAAAGAGTCCACGTAAGGCGGACGGGCGCCCATATTTTGGTTTATTATTTTCAGTAATGAACCTGTTAGGATTCGCCTCCTCCGCGGCTCTAGCGGTTAGGTCTGACTTATTTCGGGCCTACTCGTGGTTTCGGAATTTTACTATAAATTTCCTAGTCCTGCATAGGCCTACTGGCTATCGCCGGTGATCGGGTAGATCTAGGGGCAATTGCCTCCAGATCTAGAAATTTGATTACATTACTTGTCTTTATTTAACTCCTAACGGGCTCTGTGGAATATTAATTGAGAACACTGGTTGAGAATTTATTGTAGTTGGAACGTTTGTTCTTCTTTTGTGAATTTTAGTTTAGATTGACGTGTGAAAAATGAAACAGCGGAGCCTTAGGTGGTAACTTAACCTATCCCTACCTACGTGTCTCCTGACCGCGCGGAATTACAGCGATTCGCGGATTCGCGACGGTAACGACGGACGTCGGGTTCGGGGAAGGTTGAAGCTTAGGTGGCTAGACTGACCTGGTGATCCTGTACGGTCGAGGTAATCTTTGGAGGGTCGTTCCAGGAGCGTTGAAGGTGGAAGCTACCCACTTCTTCCCTGGAGGCGGCTGGTTCTCTCGGACCGACGTAGCCTGTAGTGATAGCGCTCTCTGTCACTCGTCGGAAGGCAGCAGAACTGGATGCTTTTGGATCGTAGAGCACTTGATTCCGGATACTGATGCACAACCTCGATTCTGGCGGCGCACAATGGTTTTGTTGCAAGCTGGGGGCGTGTCTTCAGAAATTTGGTGGTTGAATGTTTCGGTAATTTTTCCTGCAGTCCTTCCACCTCTCCGCGTTGATTGGGTGCAGATCTTTTCATGGGCGTACATTTTCCGGCTGATTAGCGAAAGCGGGGATATATTTCCGCTAATCAGGAATCGACCAAGAAAACACGGCACTTTCCTCAGTTAGCATTGACCGATTTTGATGAAATTTGGTCTAGTTGTGTCCCGATGATTTTGGTTAATGTAGGTCACTTCGAAGGGTTGAAAAATAAGGGTTGAAATTTTGAAAACGCCCTAACTTAAAAATTTATGGCATAAAGGTATTGTTTTTCCATCAATTTAAGATATTGTTGAATTTCATTTATTATTTTATTTAAGTATATTACCTTTACAGGGCGGAGCCCTGTAGGACAAACCGTTTGTTCCCTACGAGTACTTTAGGGTTGCATGTACGATAAATCAGAAACACGAGTGTGAATCGCAAAAGAGGCCTAATCTCCGTTCAAATTTTAGCTGACCGAAATGCGATCGATGTTTTTCTTCAAGTTGGTTGGTGGTAACAATGGCAAAGCCGTGTTCTTTGCAGATGAGTAATCTACATAGAAAAATAATAAACCTTTGTACTTACCTTGAAACGTAGACATTTAAAAAACGTCTGCCTAGTGGGTGTGGCACATAGCTTCCTCGTATCCATAACCCGATTGTATAGATGATCCGATGCATAGTAGTTAATATCAAAACACCAATCTCCAAGTACCTTTCACTACCCTCATAGGGGACCATCAACACGCTAATCTGGACAATCCTAGAAAATTTCATCAAATTCGGATGAAAAATTAAGTGAGTAGATGTATGTGATTGGATCATCTCTGGGATTGGGATTGGAGAATCTCTGGGATGTGGAGAAACACAATAGCTAACTTTTATCTAAGTTCTACCACGCTTACGTCACAATTGAAGATCCTCACTTTTTGGGGTAAAGTTACCCCCGTTGGGGTGAAGTTTGACGGTTTGACGGTAACATCCCTGAAAATTTCATTGAAATCGGATGGAAAACGTAGAAATTATGGCCGTTACAAGGAAATTCAGGTTTGCGCATGCGCAGTCGCTTCTATCAGTCCGGGGATGATGATTTTCATAGGGGATCATCTACAAACTAATCCACATAATCCCTGAAAATTTCATCGAAATTGAGTGGAAAATGTGGAAGTTATGGCCGTTAGAAGGAAATTCACGTTTGCGCATGCGCAGTGGCTAATATCAATCCGAAGGGGGTGATTTTCATAGGGAACCATCTAAATACTAATCTGTAACATCCCTGAAAATTTCATTGAAATCGGATGGAAAACGTAGAAGTTATGGCCGTTACAAGGAATTCACGTTTGCGCATGCGCAGTCGCTTCTATCAGTTCGAGGATGATGATTTTCATAGGGGACCGTCTACACACCAACCCGCACAATCCCTGAAAATTTCATCGAAATCGGACAATAACTTCGTATAGTTATGCGCGTTAGGAATTGATGACAGACAGACAGACACACGGACACACAGACACGGAACCAAAATTGTTCAGAAAGGTCTAAAACGCAAAACGCGAGTTGAAATTTTGATTTTGGAGAACTTTTTTTTTCGTCCTTGAAAAGTGAAAACAAAGCTTCCGCTACCTTGGTAGACTCGGAAGCAAAATGTTCCTGGTCGATTCCAAAGGTTCACTATTGAAAATAATGACCAAAAGCTGGTGCCCAGACTACGGAAATGTCTCGAACTCAACGGAGACTGCGTGGAAAAATAGTTGAGTATATTTGTCAAGCATTGTGTGTATTCGTAAAAATGTTGTAAATTTACTTTCTGGATGACCCTTGTAATTTAAAGGAATTTTCGGGTTGCTGGTCCAAAGTCTGTTTTTCCAGCCTAAGATGACCCAAATTATAAACTCCAGTTGGTACATGTTGTCATCGTTATTATCATCAATATTTTCCACTTTGTCTCATGAGATACTCGTTAATACTTTAGTAAATAAACGAAGCATTAAAGAATTTGGAGATAACGATCAAGTTTTACATTGAAAATCTCGACGTTCTGAATGAGAAGCGAATTTCGTATCATGATTCTAGTACAATGTTAGAATTCAACCTGAAAAAATATAATTGCTGGCCCTGGTATTTGTTGTTTTATTTTAGGGCTTATATTTCCCGGATTTCAAATAACTGAAGTGAAGGAAGGTTATCCCCAGTCGGATGGTTGCGTATCATAAAATTATGAGCCGCATTCAAACTCATTAGACTTTTTCATTGAGATGACGTGCGGAGACTCGAAGCTCGCAAGGACGCCATCGGCCGCATATTTATCACTCGAGATGATGTGAAAAAGTTCGTTACAAGTCCGGGTCTTGATAGGAGGTCCCAATGAATGAGATGTCACCATAACTTGGCCCTCCTGGCTGGAAACGGGTGTCCGAACTCTGTCCAAGGAAGGGGGCACTAATGGACAATACGAATTTATTCTCAGGCCCGTTCGCCCTTCACTGGGCCAGTAGCTCACGGTCAAGGCGAGCGGCTTCCTCGATATCTCCCACTTGCTCTGACTACCTGCTGTAAATTAAATTAAAACACGCGCGCACCTTCTAAACATACAACTTCTCTCGCCCTTCCTTCTTGCGTAATTACCATTTTTGTTCCTCGCAAACCCTCTAAAATCCCTCCATGAGCATCAACATGAATTTACGACTCTTTCTAGCATCCGCGACGGTCTTAACAATTAACAATTATCTTTATAGAGGATTATTCATTATTTCAACCCTCCGTTTCCCAAATGTGCACCAGTTTGCCCCCCCCCCCCTCCCATCACCAAATGTTTTAGAAAAATTGTAGAACAAATTTAGAACAATACAATTTTTAAAATACAAAAGATGGAGAGAGAAGAGAAAGAAACCATTTATTGTTTTTAAAGTAATTCATTATTTTCAATGTGTATTTTCTTATTGCAATCGGCAGAAAACTCAATTTATCACTATTTTCTCCACTCTTCTGATGAATACCTCCGCTTTTCTATTTCCATTGAACACTACCTACGACTCGGACAAGTTCAACGTCTTCAATTCCAAACTTTTTTCGCATCACTCATTCCATTCCTTGATAAAGATAAATAAAAGTTTCAGTATTGGATGAAAAAGTAATCATGTCTTCGTATTGTAATTTGAAACTGAAAACAAGGATTTCAAAAGCGCTAAGTCAAATTTAGTGGCGGTTACAAATAAATTTGAAAACTTTGAGAACAAGGCAGAGCTGAAAGGAGCGGTTGTATTTCAACAACTTATTGGTCAGACTTAGTAAAAAGGTTACTGTATAAGAATGTTAATACTCAAAGTATGTAATCTGAACAATTTTTGCGGGGGTTGGTTTTTGTATGTGGTGGACTAGATTTCCGGCAAGCGATGCGCGTAGAGCCACGGAGTTGCCTGATTTTGGAATCTCTGCCGAGGCGTCACCACCCACCAGCGTCTTGCTTGACACCTTCCTGTTGGTCTTTCAAACAAACCACCTCCCTATATTCCCAATTTTAACACGGAACATGATTTTGCCCTAGGGTAACTTCCCAAAAAACGTTACGCGGAAGGGGGACGCGCGACGGTCACGCGCCCTTTTCAACACTCCGGTTTTCGAGGCGGGAAGCGCCGAGTTTTTCTTAATGCATTTTAGATTATGTTGCTAGGGATAATATAACTTTTGTATTATACCTACCTACCTACGACTAAAGGTTCTGCACTAAATTTGGCTAAAACATGTTCCATGTTTTTAAATTAATTTACGCCGTAGGCTTCAAGTAGATAACATTTGAGGGGTCCAGGGGGGCTTGCCGCGCCGAATTTTTTAAAATTATATATACCAAAATATATGAGTCTACATATATTTTGCGTATGCATCGATGCCACTTCATGAGTAAAATCAGCTCTGAAAAAGGCGTAACTCCGGCGTTGGGCGTCCTTATGCGATTGATCTGGGGTTAAGTTGGACTACGCTTAACAGAAAAAAATAACCACACACTAATCCGTTTTAGACCATTCTGAATCCAAATCCGCGAAAAAAAACCATAGGTGTATGTCTGTGTGTGTGACAAAATCTTGTCTACTGTGTGTACATTCGATTTAATGGCAGTGTTTTTTTCATTCATTGTTGGCTTTGGGGAGGCGGTGGGGGGGGGGGGGGGGTGAACTCGAATTCGCATGTTGGGTATCGTAGATCATGGATTTTAAAATGCTCTTCAGATTCGAGGCTCCCATGCCGCTAGAAATGTTAAGGTGGATAATGGTGAGGGGGGGGGGGGTTATTTCTTGCCTAAAGTAATAAATAAATTAAATCGAGTGAAACAGTTTTATCACTTAACAACTGGTTAAACTGATCTAATGCTTATCCAATGGGACGTCCCCTGGAATGCATGCATTACTAAACAATATGTTTTTCATCAATTTAAAACAGCACCTATCGAATTTTTAGGATCGAATGAGGACCACCCAGAGCTCTGTAGGACCAACCGTTCGCTCCCTATGTGTGAATCGCAAAAGAGGCCTAATCTTCATTCAAATTTAGCTTACCAAAATGCGATCGTTGTCCGTTTCTTCTAGTTGTACTCAGTTTTGCGACCTTAGCAACCAGTAATCAAATTTCCTATTGTAATTTTCCAATTCTGTAATTGATACAAGTAACTCAGCTATGAATATATTGGGGTCAGCTGTGACCACGATCGCTGCGGCACGCGTTGTTTGGTGGCTTCTGCGGAGGGTCGTGGGTTCAAGTCTCGCCGCCGAGGCGTGATTTCGTGCGCCCGATGCAAATCGCCCCCCTCGACCTAACCCTATTCGGAAGCCATGACCGAATTCATCAGATCAAACTCTGATCTTCCCTTTGGAAGACAGCTGATGAGGACCGCTAAGTCAGGAATGGCAGTCGGACGAAAATCCAACCTGAAATTGTTGTTTATTTTACTTTTACTATACTTCAAATTACACGGTTGACGCCGCGTTCTGTTATTAGCTAGATCTTTAGCCCATGAAAACCTTTGTTTTGCTAAGACTCGTTTTCTTTTCACAACACCTCCTCACCTGCAGCTAGGAATCTGTCTGTGCCTGCACTGCTTGGTGTTTCCGATCAGCTGCCGTTCAGGCATCGGTAGTTCCAGTAGAGGAAGGAAGGTACTGTTAGGAGGATCCTCGTACGTACTCAGGAGAAACGGACCCAGAAAACGAGTGGCCACTGCGATGCGGTTCGTAAAATGCGTTGTGAAGCTGGGCCGCTTCTAACTCTGTCGATGGCGCAACGACCCGCGCTCACGTTCTCGTAATAATTTATGAGCCACTATAAAACTCCGGGGCTCTCGCGGGCCTTTGAGGGCCACCGACAGCCTTCCGCTGCCAGGACCTCCGATCTACATGTGTACATTGATATTCGTCGGACGCTCTTTCTCCACATACCTTCCAGCCTCTCTGGAAATTGTCGCCATCTTCATAATCGGTCTTCCCTCAACATCCAATAAACTTCCTGTTTTACACCGAGTCGATTTCGCCTTCCTTTTTTTCTACCTTAAAAATCTAACGTAGAAAAAGACCGACGTAAATCTATTTTAGGCCATTAATAAGCTTCGGCACTGCGAACACTACGTCTAGGGTTGGACGAATGTCGAAAAACGTTTGATTGTTTTCTAGCCCTACCAATGGAACCTGCGAACTCTCAGATAGTTGTTGACAATTGATAATAACGAATAGTTACACTCGATGTTGTTGAATCGAGTGTAACACCTCATCCGCTTGTTTAACTTCGGAGCTGAACGGCAAAGTTGTATTTTCTTCACAGTGACAAATCATAACCTACTCATAACGTTACTCATCTGCCTATACCTGGCGTTAAAAACGCTGCAAATTATTACACAAAGGTTTATTAGTTTTCTGTATGGACAGCAAAGAAACACACCTTGCCAACCATACAATTACCAACCATAGGTACTACCTACCTACTTCACAATCAAGTTTATTTCTTCAAATAAACGCTTCACATTCAGTTCGAAGGAAGAGTTTGTGGTTGCCTTCATTAGGAAATTTGATTACTGGTTGCTAAGGACGCAAAACTGAGTACAACTCGGAGAAACCAACAGCGATCGCATTTTGGTCGGATAAAATTTGAACGGAGATTAGACCTCTTTTGTGGTTCACACTCGAGTTTCTTATTTATCGTGAAACCAACCATTAAGTTCCATAGAGAGCGGACGGTTGGTCCTACAGAGCTATGGGTGGTCTCATTCGATCCTAAAAATTCAATACTATTTTAAATTGAAGAAAAAAAACAACCTTCATATCGAAAGTTTTTGAGCTAGGGCGTGTGGAAAAAGTCAGCCCTTAGTTTCCTTCACCCCTTAGAAGTGACCAACATCACCAAAAGCTTCGGGGCACAACTAGACCCCAAGTGGGGTCTATATATAGTTCATAATATGGTAATTATAACTAGACCCTATATATAGACCTATAACTATCTATAATATACTATATATAAACCCGATAACTATGGTATAAGGGTGTCTACAACTTTCGATGGGCAGAACTTCAGGGTTGATTCTACAAGGTATTTCCCAAAATGTCTCTTAGCAATTTTCTTTAAAACCCCTCAAAATTCCTTTTTTTCACTTTAAAGTTTTTTGCTTCGCGTTTTCGACCTTCGGCACTGATATGGTCAATCCCTTATTCTTCCTGAAAATTCAATTGACTACAGCGTTAGAAAGAGCGTTAAATTCCTAAGCTCCTAGTTCAAAATCAAAATATTTCAGCAATAAATAGTTTCAAAAAACCAAGTCAAAAAGCCAACTTTGAAACAATTTTCGAACTTGCTTTCTTCGAACAAAGTTTTCACTCTAAAATCCCTGCCCATTTCGATGGGCGCTCCTCGAGAAAACATGCTCAGTTGTCAGCTTTTCAACGGTCTATCATTTTTCTTTTTACATTCAAATTGGAAGAGTACAATCAAGTTTGAATGCCAGAAAACGTGTGTTTTTGCAAGCAGCAAATCCAGTGTTTTAATCGTTTTTATGGCCCCCCTCGACCGCAAGATGGCTTGACGATTTTGGTATCATTTCCTATGTAATTTTTCTACGCTGAATCAAATAGTGATACTTCCGAATGGTTCCGACTGCTAGAAAGTGGATTTTTTGAAGAAAATCCCGTTTTCGTACATAAAATACGCATTATTCTTAAATGTGGTAGTGAGCATGAAGTAACACCTTTGAACTCAACAAAAACTTCAATAAGCTAGAAATTCGGTGTTTTTTGTTGAGTTCAAAGGTGTTACTTCATGCTCACTACCACATTTAAGAATAATGCGTATTTTATGTACGAAAAACGATGATTTTCTTTCAAAAAATCCACTTTCTAGCAGTCGGAACCATTCGGAAGTATCACTATTTGATTCAGCGTAAAAAATTACATAGGAAATGATACCAAAATCGTCCAAGCCATCTTGAGGTCGAGGGGGGCCATAAAAACCGATTAAAACACTGGATTTGCTTGTAAAACACACGTTTTCTGGCATTCAAACTTCTTTACTCTTCCAATTTGAATGTTTGAAAAGAAAAATTGATAGACCGTTGGAAAGCTGACAACTTGAGCATGTTTTCTCCGAAGAGCGCCCATCGAAATGGGCAGGGATTTAGAGTGAAATCTTTGTTCGAAGAAAGTAAGTTTCAAAAATTTTTAAAGTTGGCTTGTTGACTTGATTTTTTGAAACTATTTATAGCTGAAATATTTTGATTTTGCACTGGGTAGCTTAGGAATTTAACGCTCTTTCAACGGTGTAGTCAGATTGAATTTTCAGGAGAAATAAGGGAGTTATGACCATATCAGTGCCGTAAGGTCGAAACGCGAAGAAAAACTTTAAAGTGAAAAAAAAGGAATTTTGAGTGGGTTAAAAGAAAATTGCAAAGAGACACTTTTTTTTGAAATACCTTGTAGAATCGAACCGAAGTTATGCCCATCGAAAGTGTAGACACCTGTATATACCATAGTTCATCAATATCGGTCCATGGTACTAACGAAAGTACCGTAGACGGATAGAAAAACGTAAACAAACCGATTTGGGTGGGGGGGGAGATTAAAACAGTTCTTTTCTTCTTGGTTTCCAAAGGTTCATTATTGAAAATAATAACGAAAATTTTCAGTCACTTCGAGAGCCTCTTCCTTGAGAGCGGTGAATCCTTTGTTTGTAAGTAAGTAGAATCATTTATTAAAATGATTGGAAAATTCATTTTGAGGAGATTTCGTATCCCGGAGAATACTATCATGTTTTTCAAATTCCAAAATGATACATTCAACTTCAGTGGAACCGGGAAAATGTCCTCTTCCCAACTT